>OU744446.1:20635222-20941103 GCA_916610825.1 Haliclystus octoradiatus
TTTTAGGGAATTGAGTAATGTTTTAAACATGGGAAAGTTATCTTTTAACAAACAGGCCTCTCTATAGGGAGTTGGGCATCGTTTCAATGATTACAAATAGCTGTTTTGAAATTCAGAGTTTTTAGGGAATGTTGTAATGTTTTAAGCATGGGATAGTGTTCTTTTGACAAACAGGCCTCTCTATAGAGAATTGGGCATTATTTCAATGATTGAAAATAGCTTTTTTGAAATTCAGGGTTTTTCCGCAATTATGTAATCTTAGAAGAAATGCAAAGTGTTCTTTCGACAAACAGGGCTCTCTATAGAGAATTAGGCATTGTTCCAATGAATATAAACAGCTGTTTCGAAATTCAAGGTTTTTAGGGAATTGAGTCTTGTTTTATGCATGGGAAAGTGTTCTTTTAACAAACAGGCCTCTCCATAGGGAGTTGGGCATCGTTTCAATGAATATAGAAATAGCTGTTTTGAAATTCAGGATTTTTAGGGAATGTTGCGATGTTTTAAACATGGGATAGTGTTCTTTTAACAAACAGACCTTTCTATAGAGAATTGGGCATTGTTTCAACGATTATAAATAGCTGTTTTAAACTTCAGATTTTTAAGGAATGTTGTAATGTTTTAAGCATGGGATAGTGTTCTTTTGACAAACAGGCCTCTCTATAGATAATTGTGCATTGTTTCAATGATTATAAATAGCTGTTTTGAAATTCAGGATTTTTAGAGAATGTTGTAATGTTTCAAGCATGGGATAGTGTTCATTTGACAAACAGGTCTCATCATTTTGTGTTGTGCATTGTTTCATTGCTTATAAATAGCTATTTTGAATTTCAGGGTTTTTTCGCAATTGTGTAATGTCATAAGAATTGCAAAGTGATCTTTCGACAAACAGGCCTCTCTATAGAGAATTAGGCATTGTTACAATGATTATAAAGTGCTGTTTCAAAATTCAGGGTTTTTTCGCAATTATGTAATGTCATAAGAATTGCAAAGTGTTCTTTTCACAAACAGACCTCTCTATAGATAATTGAGCGTTGTTTCAATGATTATAAATAGGTGTTTCGAAATTCAGGGTTTTTAGGGAATTGAGTAATGTTTTAAACATGGGAAAGTTATCTTTTAACAAACAGGCCTCTCTATAGGGAGTTGGGCATCGTTTCAATGATTACAAATAGCTGTTTTGAAATTCAGGGTTTTTAGGGAATGTTGTAATGTTTCAAGCATGGGAAAGTGTTCTTTTAACAAACAGACCTCTCTATAGAGAATTGGGCATTGTTTCAATGATTATAAATAGCTGTTTCGAAAATTAGTTTTTTTAGGGATTTGAGTATTGTTTTATGCATGGGAAAGTGTTCTTTTAACAAACAGGCGTCTCCATAGGGAATTGGGCATCGTTTCAATGAATATAGAAATAGATGTTTTGAAATTCAGGGTTTTCAGGGAATTGTGTAATGTTTTAAGCATTGGAAAGTGTTCTTGTAACAAACAGACCTCTCTATAGATAATTGGGCGTTGTTTCAATGATTATAAATAGGTGTTTCGAAATTCAGGATTTTTAGGGAATGTTGCGATGTTTTAAACATGGGATAGTGTTCTTTTAACAAACAGACCTTTCTATAGAGGATTGGGCATTGTTTCAAAGATTATAAATAGCTGTTTTAAAATTCAGATTTTTAAGGAATGTTGTAATGTTTTAAGCATGGGATAGTGTTCTTTTGACAAACAGGCCTCTCTATAAATAATTGTGCATTGTTTCAATGATTATAAATAGCTGTTTTGAAATTCAGGATTTTTAGAGAATGTTGTAATGTTTCAAGCATGGGATAGTGTTCATTTGACAAACAGACCTTTCTATAGAGAATTGGGCATTGTTTCAATGATTATAAATTGGTGTTTCGAAATTCAGGGTTTTTAGGGAATTTAGTAATGTTTTAAACATGGGAAAGTGTTCTTTTAACAAACAGGCCTATACTATATTATATTGACTAACTATAATATACTATACTATACTATACTATTCTATAACACCCTTTCAAAACCAGCTCAAAATGACCTAAAACAATGCTTAATTCCCAAGGGAATTCGAATTTTTCAAAAACAGCTCAAAATGACCCAAAACAATGCTTAATTCCCAAGGGAATTCGAATTTTACAAAAACAGCTCAAAATGACCTAAAACAATGCTTAATTCACAAGGGAATTCGAACTTTTCAAAAACAGCTCAAAATGACCTTAAACAATGCTTAATTCCCAAGGGAATTCGAATTTTTCAAAAACAGCTCAACATGACCTAAAACAATGCTTAATTCCCAAGGGAATTCGAAATTTACAAAAACAGCTCAAAATGACCTAAAACAATGCTTAATTCCCAAGGGAATTCGAATTTTTCAAAAACAGCTCAAAATAACCTAAAACAATGCTTAATTCCCAAGGGAATTCGAATTTTTCAAAACCAGCTCAAAATGACCTAAAACAATGCTTAATTCCCAAGGGAATTCGAATTTTTCAAAAACAGCTCAAAATGACCTAAAACAATGCTTAATTCCCAAGGGAATTCGAATTTTACAAAAACAGCTCAAAATGACCTAAAACAATGCTTAATTCACAAGGGAATTCGAATTTTTCAAAAACAGTTTTTAGGGAATTGAGTAATGTTTTAAACATGGGAAAGTGTTCTTTTAACAAACAGACCTCTCTATAGAGAATTGGGCATCGTTTCAATGATTACAAATAGCTGTTTTGAAATTCAGAGTTTTTAGGGAAAATTGTAATGTTTTAAGCATGGGATAGTGTTCTTTTGACAAACAGGCCTCTCTATAGAGAATTGGGCATCGTTTCAATGATTACAAATAGCTGTTTTGAAATTCAGAGTTTTTAGGGAAAATTGTAATGTTTTAAGCATGGGATAGTGTTCTTTTGACAAACAGGCCTCTCTATAGAGAATTGGGCATTGTTTCAATGATTATAAATAGCTGTTTCGAAAATTAGTTTTTTTAGGGATTTGAGTATTGTTTTATGCATGGGAAAGTGTTCTTTTAACAAACAGGCGTCTCCATAGGGAATTGGGCATCGTTTCAATGAATATAGAAATAGCTGTTTTGAAATTCAGGGTTTTTAGGGAAAATTGTAATGTTTTAAGCATGGGATAGTGTTCTTTTGACAAACAGGCCTCTCTATAGAGAATTGGGCATCGTTTCAATGATTACAAATAGCTGTTTTGAAATTCAGAGTTTTTAGGGAAAATTGTAATGTTTTAAGCATGGGATAGTGTTCTTTCGACAAACAGGGCTCTCTATAGAGAATTAAGCATTGTTCCAATGAATATAAATAGCTGTTTCGAAATTCAAGGTTTTCAGGGAATTCAGTAATGTTTTAAACATGGGAAAGTGTTCTTTTAACAAACAGGTCTCTCTATAGAGAATTAGGCATTGTTCCAATGAATATAAATAGCTGTTTCAAAAATTCAGGATTTTTAAGGAATGTTGTAATGTTTTAAGCATGGGATAGTGTTCTTTTGACAAACAGAACTCTCTATAGAGAGTTGGGCATTGTTTCAATGTTTATAATTAGCTGTTTCAAAAGTCAGGGTTTTTAAGGAATTGTGTAATGTTTTAAGCATCAGAAAGTGTTCTTTCGACGAACAGGCCTCTCTATAGAGAATTGGGTATTGTTTCGATGAATATAAATAACTGTTTTGAAGTTCAGGGTTTTTAGGGAATGTTGTAATGTTTTAGGCATGGTACAGTGTTTTTTTGACAAACAGGCCTTTCTATAGAGAATTGGGTATTGTTTCAATGATTGAAAATAGCTATTTTGAAATTCAGGGTTTTTCTGCAATTATGTAATCTTAGAAGAAATGTAAAGTGTTCTTTCGACAAACAGGGCTCTCTATAGAGAATTAGGCATTGTTCCAATGAATATAAATAACCGTTTCGAAATTCAGGGTTTTCAGGGAATTGTGTAATGTTTTAAGCATGGGAAAGTGTTCTTGTAACAAACAGACCTCTCTATAGATAATTGGGCATTGTTTCAATGATTATAAATAGCTGTTTCGAAATTCAAGGTTTTCAGGGAATTGTGTAATGTTCTAAGCATGGGAAAGTGTTCTTGTAACAAACAGACCTCTCTATAGATAATTGGGCGTTGTTTCAATGATTATAAATAGGTGTTTCGAAATTCAGGATTCTTAGGGAATGTTGCGATGTTTTAAACATGGGATAGTGTTCTTTTAACAAACAGACCTTTCTATAGAGAATTGGGCATTGTTTCAACGATTATAAATAGCTGTTTTAAAATTCAGATTTTTAAGGAATGTTGTAATGTTTTAAGCATGGGATAGTGTTCTTTTGACAAACAGGCCTCTCTATAGATAATTGTGCATTGTTTCAATGATTATAAATAGCTGTTTTGAAATTCAGGATTTTTAGAGAATGTTGTAATGTTTCAAGCATGGGATAGTGTTCATTTGACAAACAGGTCTTATCATTTTGTGTTGTGCATTGTTTCATTGCTTATAAATAGCTATTTTGAATTTCAGGGTTTTTTCGCAATTGTGTAATGTCATAAGAATTGCAAAGTGATCTTTCGACAAACAGGCCTCTCTATAGAAAATTAGGCATTGTTACAATGATTATAAATTGCTGTTTCAAAATTCAGGGTTTTTTCGCAATTATGTAATGTCATAAGAATTGCAAAGTGTTCTTTTCACAAACAGACCTCTCTATAGATAATTGAGCGTTGTTTCAATGATTATAAATAGGTGTTTCGAAATTCAGGGTTTTTAGGGAATTGAGTAATGTTTTAAACATGGGAAAGTTATCTTTTAACAAACAGGCCTCTCTATAGGGAGTTGAGCATCGTTTCAATGATTACAAATAGCTGTTTTGAAATTCAGGGTTTTTAGGGAATGTTGTAATGTTTCAAGCATGGGAAAGTGTTCTTTTAACAAACAGACCTCTCTATAGAGAATTGGGCATTGTTTCAATGATTATAAATAGCTGTTTCGAAAATTAGGTTTTTTAGGGATTTGAGTATTGTTTTAAGCATGGGAAAGTGTTCTTGTAACAAACAGACCTCTCTATAGATAATTGGGCATTGTTTCAATGATTATGAATAGCTGTTTCGAAATTCAAGGTTTTTAGGGAATTGTGTAATGTTTTAAGCATGGGAAAGTGTTCTTGTAACAAACAGACCTCTCTATAGATAATTGGGCGTTGTTTCAATGATTATAAATAGGTGTTTCGAAATTCAGGATTTTTAGGGAATGTTGCGATGTTTTAAACATGGGATAGTGTTCTTTTAACAAACAGACCTTTCTATAGAGAATTGGGCATTGTTTCAACGATTATAAATAGCTGTTATAAACTTCAGATTTTTAAGGAATGTTGTAATGTTTTAAGCATGGGATAGTGTTCTTTTGACAAACAGGCCTCTCTATAGATAATTGTGCATTGTTTCAATGATTATAAATAGCTGTTTTGAAATTCAGGATTTTTAGAGAATGTTGTAATGTTTCAAGCATGGGATAGTGTTCATTTGACAAACAGGTCTCATCATTTTGTGTTGTGCATTGTTTCATTGCTTATAAATAGCTATTTTGAATTTCAGGGTTTTTTCGCAATTGTGTAATGTCATAAGAATTGCAAAGTGATCTTTCGACAAACAGGCCTCTCTATAGAGAATTAGGCATTGTTTCAATGATTATAAAGTGCTGTTTCAAAATTCAGGGTTTTTTCGCAATTATGTAATGTCATAAGAATTGCAAAGTGTTCTTTTCACAAACAGACCTCTCTATAGATAATTGAGCGTTGTTTCAATGATTATAAATAGGTGTTTCGAAATTCAGGGTTTTTAGGGAATTGAGTAATGTTTTAAACATGGGAAAGTTATCTTTTAACAAACAGGCCTCTCTATAGGGAGTTGGGCATCGTTTCAATGATTACAAATAGCTGTTTTGAAATTCAGGGTTTTTAGGGAATGTTGTAATGTTTCAAGCATGGGAAAGTGTTCTTTTAACAAACAGACCTCTCTATAGAGAATTGGGCATTGTTTCAATGATTATAAATAGCTGTTTCGAAAATTAGGTTTTTTAGGGATTTGAGTATTGTTTTATGCATGGGAAAGTGTTCTTTTAACAAACAGGCGTCTCCATAGGGAATTGGGCATCGTTTCAATGAATATAGAAATAGATGTTTTGAAATTCAGGGTTTTCAGGGAATTGTGTAATGTTTTAAGCATTGGAAAGTGTTCTTGTAACAAACAGACCTCTCTATAGATAATTGGGCGTTGTTTCAATGATTATAAATAGGTGTTTCGAAATTCAGGATTATAAGGGAATGTTGCGATGTTTTAAACATGGGATAGTGTTCTTTTAACAAACAGACCTTTCTATAGAGAATTGGGCATTGTTTCAAAGATTATAAATAGCTGTTTTAAAATTCAGATTTTTAAGGAATGTTGTAATGTTTTAAGCATGGGATAGTGTTCTTTTGACAAACAGGCCTCTCTATAAATAATTGTGCATTGTTTCAATGATTATAAATAGCTGTTTTGAAATTCAGGATTTTTAGAGAATGTTGTAATGTTTCAAGCATGGGATAGTGTTCATTTGACAAACAGACCTTTCTATAGAGAATTGGGCATTGTTTCAATGATTATAAATTGGTGTTTCGAAATTCAGGGTTTTTAGGGAATTTAGTAATGTTTTAAACATGGGAAAGTGTTCTTTTAACAAACAGGCCTATACTATATTATATTGACTAACTATAATATACTATACTATACTATACTATTCTATAACATCCTTTCAAAACCAGCTCAAAATGACCTTAAACAATGCTTAATTCCCAAGGGAATTCGAATTTTTCAAAAACAGCTCAACATGACCTAAAACAATGCTTAATTCCCAAGGGAATTCGAAATTTACAAAAACAGCTCAAAATGACCTAAAACAATGCTTAATTCCCAAGGGAATTCGAATTTTTCGAAAACAGCTCAAAATAACCTAAAACAATGCTTATTTCCCAAGGGAATTCGAATTTTTCAAAACCAGCTCAAAATGACCTAAAACAATGCTTAATTCCCAAGGGAATTCGAATTTTTCAAAAACAGCTCAAAATGACCTAAAACAATGCTTAATTCCCAAGGGAATTCGAATTTTACAAAAACAGCTCAAAATGACCTAAAACAATGCTTAATTCACAAGGGAATTCGAATTTTTCAAAAACAGCTCAAAATGACCTAAAACCATGCTTAATTCCCAAGGGGATTCGAATTTTACAAAAACAGCTCAAAATGACCTAAAACAATGCTTAATTCCCTCGGGAATTTGAAATTTGACAAAAAAGTCCAAAATGATAAAAAAACAATGCTTAATTCCCAAGGGAATTCGGATTTTTCAAAAACAGCTCAAAATGACCAAAAACAATGCCCAGTTCCCAAGGGAATTCGAATTTTACAAAAACAGCTCAAAATGACCTAAAACAATGCTTAATTCCCAAGGGAATTCGAATTTTATAAAAACAGCTCAAAATGACCTAAAACAATGCTTAATTCCTAAGGGAATTCGAATTTTTCGAAAACAGCTCAAAATAACCTAAAACAATGCTTAATTCTCAAGGGAATTCGAATTTTTCAAAACCAGCTCAAAATGACCTGAAATAATGCTTAATTCCCAAGGGAATTCGAATTTTTCAAAAACAGCTCAAAATGACCTAAAACAATGCTTAATTCCCAAGGGAATTCGAATTTTACAAAAACAGCTCAAAATGACCTAAAACAATGCTTAATTCCCAAGGGAATTCGAATTTTTCAAAAACAGCTCAAAATGACCTAAAACAATGCTTAATTCCCAAGGGAATTTGAATTTTTTAAAAACAGCTCAAAATGACCTAAAACAATGCTTAATTCCCGAAGGAATTCGAATTTTTCAAAACCAGCTCAAAATGACCTAAAACAATGCTTAATTCCCAAGGGAATTCGAATTTTTCAAAAACAGCTCAAAATGACCTAAAAAAATGCTTAATTCCCAAGGGAATTCGAATTTTGCAAAAACAGCTCAAAATGACCTAAAACAATGCTTAATTCCCGAAGGAATTCGAATTTTTCAAAACCAGCTCAAAATGACCTAAAACAATGCTTAATTCCCAAGGGAATTCGAATTTTTCAAAAACAGCTCAAAATGACCTAAAAAAATGCTTAATTCCCAAGGGAATTCGAATTCTACAAAAACAGCTCAAAATGACCTAAAACAATGCTTTTCACAAGGGAATTCGAACTTTTCAAAAACAGCTCAAAATCACCTTAAACAATGCTTAATTCTCAAGGGAATTCGAATTTTTCAAAAACAGCTTAACATGACCTAAAACAATGCTTAATTCCCAAGGGAATTCGAATTTTACAAAAACAGCTCAAAATGACCTAAAACAATGCTTAATTCCCAAGGGAATTCGAATTTTTCAAAAACAGCTCAAAGTAACCTAAAACAATGCTTAATTCCCAAGGGAATTCGAATTTTTCAAAACCAGCTCAAAATGACCTAAAACAATGCTTAATTCCCAAGGTAATTCGAATTTTTCAAAAACAGCTTAAAATGACCTAAAACACTGCTTAATTCACTAGGGAATTCGAATTTTTCAAAAACAGCTCAAAATGTCCTAAAACAATTCTTAATTCCCAAGGGGATTCAAATTTTACAAAAACAGCTCAAAATGACCTAAAACAATGCTTAATTCCCAAGGGAATTCGAATTTTTCAAAAACAGCTCAAAATAGCCTAAAACAATGCTTAATTCCCAAGGGAATTCGAATTTTTCAAAAACAGCTCAAAAGGACCTAAAACAATGCTTAATTCCCAAGGGAATTCGAATTTTACAAAAACAGCTCAAAATGACCTAAAACAATGCTTAATTCCCAAGGGAATTCGAATTTTTCAAAAACAGCTCAAAATAACCTAAAACAATGTTTAATTCCCAAGGGAATTCGAATTTTTCAAAAACAGCTCAAAATGACCTAAAACAATGCTTAATTCCCAAGGGAATTCGAGTTTTACAAAAACAGCTCAAAATGACCTAAAACAATGCTTAATTCCCAAGGGAATTCAAATTTGACAAAAACAGTCCAAAATGACAAAGAACAATGCCTAATTTCCATGGGAATTCGAAATGACCAAAAACAATGCCTAATTCCCATGGGAATTCGAATTTGACAAATACACTTCAAGATAACCAAAAACAATGCTTAATTCCCTCGGGAAATTGAAATTTGACAAAACAGTCCAAAATGATAAATAAACAATGCTTAATTCCCAAGGGAATTCGGATTTTTCAAAAACAGCTCAAAATAACCTAAAACAATGCTTAATTCACAAGGGAATTCGAATTTTTCAAAAACAGCTCAAAATAACCTAAAACAATGCTTAATTCCCAAGGGAATTCGAATTTTACAAAAACAGCTCAAAATGACCTAAAACAATGCTTAATTCACAAGGGAATTCGAACGTTTCAAAAACAGCTCAAAATGACCTTAAACAATGCTTAATTCCCAAGGGAATTCGAATTTTTCAAAAACAGCTCAACATGACCTAAAACAATGCTTAATTCCCAAGGGAATTCGAATTTTTCAAAAACAGCACAAAATGACCTAAAACAATGCTTAATTCCCAAGGGGATTCGAATTTTACAAAAACAGCTCAAAATGACCTAAAACTATGCTTAATTCCCTCGGGAAATTGAAATTTGAAAAAACAGTCCAAAATGATAAAAAAACAATGCTTAATTCCCAAGGGAATTCGGATTTTTCAAAAACAGCTCAAAATAACCTAAAACAATGCTTAATTCACAAGGGAATTCGAATTTTTCAAAAACAGCTCAAAATGACCTAAAACAATGCTTAATTCCCAAGGGAATTCGAATTTACAAAAACAGCTCAAAATGACCTAAAACAATGCTTAATTCACAAGGGAATTCGAAATGACCAAAAACAATGGCTAATTCCCATGGGAATTCGAATTTGACAAATACACATCAAGATAACCAAAAACAATGCTTAATTCCCTCGGGAAATTGAAATTTGACAAAACAGTCCAAAATGATAAAAAAACAATGCTTAATTCCCAAGGGAATTCGAATTTTACAAAAACAGCTCAAAATGACCTAAAACAATGCTTAATTCCCAAGGGAATTCGAATTCTTCAAAAACAGCTCAAAATAACCTAAAACAATGCTTAATTCCCAAGGGAATTCGAATTTTTCAAAACCAGCTCAAAATGACCTAAAACAATGCTTAATTCCGAAGGGAATTCGAATTTTTCAAAGACAGCTCAAAATAACCTAAAACAATGCTTAATTCACAAGGGAATTCGAATTTTACAAAAACAGCTCAAAATGACCTAAAACAATGCTTAATTCACAAGGGAATTCGAACTTTTCAAAAACAGCTCAAAATGACCTTAAACAATGCTTAATTCCCAAGGGAATTCGAATTTTTCAAAAACAGCTCAACATGACCTAAAACAATGCTTAATTCCCAAGGGAATTCGAATTTTTCAAAAACAGCACAAAATGACCTAAAACAATGCTTAATTCCCAAGGGGATTCGAATTTTACAAAAACAGCTCAAAATGACCTAAAACTATGCTTAATTCCCTCGGGAAATTGAAATTTGAAAAAACAGTCCAAAACGATAAAAAAACAATGCTTAATTCCCAAGGGAATTCGGATTTTTCAAAAACAGCTCAAAATAACCTAAAACAATGCTTAATTCCCAAGGGAATTCGAATTTTTCAAAACCAGTTCAAAATGACCTAAAACAATGCTTAATTCCCAAGGGAATTCGAATTTTTCAAAAACAGCTCAAAATGACCTAAAACAATGCTTAATTCCCAAGGGAATTCGAATTTTACAAAAACAGCTCAAAATGACCTAAAACAATGCTTAATTCACAAGGGAATTCGAACTTTTCAAAAACAGCTCAACATGACCTAAAACAATGCTTAATTCCCAAGGGAATTCGAATTTTACAAAAACAGCTCAAAATGACCTAAAACAATGCTTAATTCCCAAGGGAATTCGAATTTTTCAAAAACAGCTCAAAATAACCTAAAACAATGCTTAATTCCCAAGGGAATTCGAATTTTTCAAATCCAGCTCAAAATGACCTAAAACAATGCTTAATTCCGAAGGGAATTCGAATTTTTCAAAGACAGCTCAAAATAACCTAAAACAATGCTTAATTCCCAAGGGAATTCGAATTTTTCAAAACCAGCTCAAAATGACCTAAAACAATGCTTAATTCCCAAGGGAATTCGAATTTTTCAAAAAGAGCTCAAAATGACCTAAAACAATGCTTAATTCCCAAGGGAATTCGAATTTTACAAAAACAGCTCAAAATGACATAAAACAATGCTTAATTCACTAGGGAATTCGAATTTTTCAAAAACAGCTCAAAATGACCTAAAACAATGCTTAATTCCCAAGGGGATTCGAATTTTACAAAAACAGCTCAAAATGACCTAAAACAATGCTTAATTCCCTCGGGAAATTGAAATTTGACAAAACAGTCCAAAATGATAAATAAACAATGCTTAATTCCCAAGGGAATTCGGATTTTTCAAAAACAGCTCAAAATAACCTAAAACAATGCTTAATTCACAAGGGAATTCGAATTTTTCAAAAACAGCTCAAAATTAGCTAAAACAGTGCTTAATTCCCAAGGGAATTCGAATTTTTCAAAAACAGCTCAAAATGACCTAAAACAATGCTTAATTCCCAAGGGGATTCGAATTTTACAAAAACAGCTCAAAATGACCTAAAACAATGCTTAATTCCCTCGGGAAATTGAAATTTGACAAAACAGTCCAAAATGATAAATAAACAATGCTTAATTCCCAAGGGAATTCGGATTTTTCAAAAACAGCTCAAAATTACCTAAAACAGTGCTTAATTCCCAAGGGAATTTGAATTTTTCAAAAACAGCTCAAAATGACCAAAAACAATGCCCAGTTCCCAAGGGAATTCGAATTTTACAAAAACAGCTCAAAATGACCTAAAACAATGCTTAATTCCCAAGGGAATTCGAATTTTACAAAAACAGCTCAAAATGACCTAAAACAATGCTTAATTCCTAAGGGAATTCGAATTTTACAAAAACAGCTCAAAATAACCTAAAACAATGCTTAATTCACAAGGGAATTCGAATTTTTCAAAAACAGCTCAAAATGACCTAAAACAATGCTTAATTCCCAAGGGGATTCGAATTTTACAAAAACAGCTCAAAATGACCTAAAACAATGCTTAATTCCCTCGGGAAATTGAAATTTGACAAAACAGTCCAAAATGATAGAAAAACAATGCTTAATTCCCAAGGGAATTCGAATTTTTCAAAAACAGCTCAAAATAACCTAAAACAATGCTTAATTCCCAAGGGAATTCGAATTTTTCAAAACCAGTTCAAAATGACCTAAAACAATGCTTAATTCCCAAGGGAATTCGAATTTTTCAAAAACAGCTCAAAATGACCTAAAACAATGCTTAATTCCCAAGGGAATTCGAATTTTACAAAAACAGCTCAAAATGACCTAAAACAATGCTTAATTCACAAGGGAATTCGAACTTTTCAAAAACAGCTCAACATGACCTAAAACAATGCTTAATTCCCAAGGGAATTCGAATTTTACAAAAACAGCTCAAAATGACCTAAAACAATGCTTAATTCCCAAGGGAATTCGAATTTTTCAAAAACAGCTCAAAATGACCTAAAACAATGCTTAATTCCCAAGGGAATTCGAATTTTTCAAATCCAGCTCAAAATGACCTAAAACAATGCTTAATTCCGAAGGGAATTCGAATTTTTCAAAGACAGCTCAAAATAACCTAAAACAATGCTTAATTCCCAAGGGAATTCGAATTTTTCAAAACCAGCTCAAAATGACCTAAAACAATGCTTAATTCCCAAGGGAATTCGAATTTTTCAAAAAGAGCTCAAAATGACCTAAAACAATGCTTAATTCCCAAGGGAATTCGAATTTTACAAAAACAGCTCAAAATGACATAAAACAATGCTTAATTCACTAGGGAATTCGAATTTTTCAAAAACAGCTCAAAATGACCTAAAACAATGCTTAATTCCCAAGGGGATTCGAATTTTACAAAAACAGCTCAAAATGACCTAAAACAATGCTTAATTCCCTCGGGAAATTGAAATTTGACAAAACAGTCCAAAATGATAAATAAACAATGCTTAATTCCCAAGGGAATTCGAATTTTTCAAAAACAGCTCAAAATAACCTAAAACAATGCTTAATTCACAAGGGAATTCGAATTTTTCAAAAACAGCTCAAAATTAGCTAAAACAGTGCTTAATTCCCAAGGGAATTCGAATTTTTCAAAAACAGCTCAAAATGACCTAAAACAATGCTTAATTCCCAAGGGGATTCGAATTTTACAAAAACAGCTCAAAATGACCTAAAACAATGCTTAATTCCCTCGGGAAATTGAAATTTGACAAAACAGTCCAAAATGATAAATAAACAATGCTTAATTCCCAAGGGAATTCGGATTTTTCAAAAACAGCTCAAAATTACCTAAAACAGTGCTTAATTCCCAAGGGAATTTGAATTTTTCAAAAACAGCTCAAAATGACCAAAAACAATGCCCAGTTCCCAAGGGAATTCGAATTTTACAAAAACAGCTCAAAATGACCTAAAACAATGCTTAATTCCCAAGGGAATTCGAATTTTACAAAAACAGCTCAAAATGACCTAAAACAATGCTTAATTCCTAAGGGAATTCGAATTTTACAAAAACAGCTCAAAATAACCTAAAACAATGCTTAATTCACAAGGGGATTCGAATTTTACAAAAACAGCTCAAAATGACCTAAAACAATGCTTAATTCCCTCGGGAAATTGAAATTTGACAAAACAGTCCAAAATGATAAAAAAACAATGCTTAATTCCCAAGGGAATTCGAATTTTTCAAAAACAGCTCAAAATAACCTAAAACAATGCTTAATTCCCAAGGGAATTCGAATTTTTCAAAACCAGTTCAAAATGACCTAAAACAATGCTTAATTCCCAAGGGAATTCGAATTTTTCAAAAACAGCTCAAAATGACCTAAAACAATGCTTAATTCCCAAGGGAATTCGAATTTTACAAAAACAGCTCAAAATGACCTAAAACAATGCTTAATTCACAAGGGAATTCGAACTTTTCAAAAACAGCTCAACATGACCTAAAACAATGCTTAATTCCCAAGGGAATTCGAATTTTACAAAAACAGCTCAAAATGACCTAAAACAATGCTTAATTCCCAAGGGAATTCGAATTTTTCAAAACCAGCTCAAAATAACCTAAAACAATGCTTAATTCCCCCGGGAATTCGAATTTTTCAAATCCAGCTCAAAATGACCTAAAACAATGCTTAATTCCGAAGGGAATTCGAATTTTTCAAAGACAGCTCAAAATAACCTAAAACAATGCTTAATTCCCAAGGGAATTCGAATTTTTCAAAACCAGCTCAAAATGACCTTAAACAATGCTTAATTCCCAAGGGAATTCGAATTTTTCAAAAAGAGCTCAAAATGACCTAAAACAATGCTTAATTCCCAAGGGAATTCGAATTTTTCAAAAACAGCACAAAATGACCTAAAACAATGCTTAATTCCCAAGGGGATTCGAATTTTACAAAAACAGCTCAAAATGACCTAAAACTATGCTTAATTCCCTCGGGAAATTGAAATTTGAAAAAACAGTCCAAAATGATAAAAAAACAATGCTTAATTCCCAAGGGAATTCGGATTTTTCAAAAACAGCTCAAAATAACCTAAAACAATGCTTAATTCACAAGGGAATTCGAATTTTTCAAAAACAGCTCAAAATGACCTAAAACAATGCTTAATTCCCAAGGGAATTCGAATTTACAAAAACAGCTCAAAATGACCTAAAACAATGCTTAATTCACAAGGAAATTCGAAATGACCAAAAACAATGGCTAATTCCCAAGGGAATTCGAATTTGACAAATACACATCAAGATAACCAAAAACAATGCTTAATTCCCTCGGGAAATTGAAATTTGACAAAACAGTCCAAAATGATAAAAAAAACAATGCTTAATTCCCAAGGGAATTCGAATTTTACAAAAACAGCTCAAAATAACCTAAAACAATGCTTAATTCCCAAGGGAATTCGAATTTTTCAAAAACAGCTCAAAATGACCTAAAACAATGCTTAATTCCCAAGGGAATTCGAATTTTTCAAAAACAGCTCAAAATGACCTAAAACAATGCTTAATTCCCAAGGGAATTCGAATTTTACAAAAACAGCTCAAAATGACCTAAAACAATGCTTAATTCACAAGGGAATTCGAACTTTTCAAAAACAGCTCAAAATGACCTTAAACAATGCTTAATTCCCAAGGGAATTCGAATTTTTCAAAAACAGCTCAACATGACCTAAAACAATGCTTAATTCCCAAGGGAATTCGAATTTTACAAAAACAGCTCAAAATGACCTAAAACAATGCTTAATTCCCAAGGGAATTCGAATTTTTCAAAACCAGCTCAAAATGACCTAAAACAATGCTTAATTCCCAAGGGAATTCGAATTTTTCAAAACCAGCTCAAAATGACCTAAAACAATGCTTAATTCCCAAATGAATTCGAATTTTTCAAAACCAGCTCAAAATGACCTAAAACAATGCTTAATTCCCAAGGGAATTCGAATTTTACAAAAACAGCTCAAAATGACATAAAACAATGCTTAATTCACTAGAGAATTCGAATTTTTCAAAAACAGCTCAAAATGACCTAAAACAATGCTTAATTCCCAAGGGGATTCGAATTTTACAAAAACAGCTCAAAATGACCTAAAACAATGCTTAATTCCCTCGGGAAATTGAAATTTGACAAAACAATCCAAAATGATAAATAAACAATGCTTAATTCCCAAGGGAATTCGGATTTTTCAAAAACAGCTCAAAATAACCTAAAACAATGCTTAATTCACAAGGGAATTCGAATTTTTCAAAAACAGCTCAAAATTACCTAAAACAGTGCTTAATTCCCAAGGGAATTCGAATTTTTCAAAAACAGCTCAAAATGACCTAAAACAATGCTTAATTCCCAAGGGGATTCGAATTTTACAAAAACAGCTCAAAATGACCTAAAACAATGCTTAATTCCCTCGGGAAATTGAAATTTGACAAAACAGTCCAAAATGATAAATAAACAATGCTGAATTCCCAAGGGAATTCGGATTTTTCAAAAACAGCTCAA
Source organism: Haliclystus octoradiatus (assembly GCA_916610825.1). Taxonomy (NCBI): domain Eukaryota; kingdom Metazoa; phylum Cnidaria; class Staurozoa; order Stauromedusae; family Haliclystidae; genus Haliclystus; species Haliclystus octoradiatus. The sequence continues at coordinate 20,651,490 of OU744446.1, forward strand.
AATTACCTAAAACAGTGCTTAATTCCCAAGGGAATTTGAATTTTTCAAAAACAGCTCAAAATGACCAAAAACAATGCCCAGTTCCCAAGGGAATTCGAATTTTACAAAAACAGCTCAAAATGACCTAAAACAATGCTTAATTCCCAAGGGAATTCGAATTTTACAAAAAAAGCTCAAAATGACCTAAAACAATGCTTAATTCCCAAGGGAATTCGAATTTTTCAAAACCAGCTCAAAATGACCTAAAACAATGCTTAATTCCGAAGGGAATTCGAATTTTTCAAAGACAGCTCAAAATAACCTAAAACAATGCTTAATTCCCAAGGGAATTCGAATTTTTCAAAACCAGCTCAAAATGACCTTAAACAATGCTTAATTCCCAAGGGAATTCGAATTTTTCAAAAAGAGCTCAAAATGACCTAAAACAATGCTTAATTCCCAAGGGAATTCGAATTTTTCAAAAACAGCACAAAATGACCTAAAACAATGCTTAATTCCCAAGGGGATTCGAATTTTACAAAAACAGCTCAAAATGACCTAAAACTATGCTTAATTCCCTCGGGAAATTGAAATTTGAAAAAACAGTCCAAAATGATAAAAAAACAATGCTTAATTCCCAAGGGAATTCGGATTTTTCAAAAACAGCTCAAAATAACCTAAAACAATGCTTAATTCACAAGGGAATTCGAATTTTTCAAAAACAGCTCAAAATGACCTAAAACAATGCTTAATTCCCAAGGGAATTCGAATTTACAAAAACAGCTCAAAATGACCTAAAACAATGCTTAATTCACAAGGAAATTCGAAATGACCAAAAACAATGGCTAATTCCCAATGGAATTCGAATTTGACAAATACACATCAAGATAACCAAAAACAATGCTTAATTCCCTCGGGAAATTGAAATTTGACAAAACAGTCCAAAATGATAAAAAAAACAATGCTTAATTCCCAAGGGAATTCGAATTTTTCAAAAACAGCTCAAAATAACCTAAAACAATGCTTAATTCCCAAGGGAATTCGAATTTTTCAAAACCAGCTCAAAATGACCTAAAACAATGCTTAATTCCCAAGGGAATTCGAATTTTTCAAAAACAGCTCAAAATGACCTAAAACAATGCTTAATTCCCAAGGGAATTCGAATTTTACAAAAACAGCTCAAAATGACCTAAAACAATGCTTAATTCACAAGGGAATTCGAACTTTTCAAAAACAGCTCAAAATGACCTTAAACAATGCTTAATTCCCAAGGGAATTCGAATTTTTCAAAAACAGCTCAACATGACCTAAAACAATGCTTAATTCCCAAGGGAATTCGAATTTTACAAAAACAGCTCAAAATGACCTAAAACAATGCTTAATTCCCAAGGGAATTCGAATTTTTCAAAGACAGCTCAAAATAACCTAAAACAATGCTTAATTCCCAAGGGAATTCGAATTTTTCAAAACCAGCTCAAAATGACCTAAAACAATGCTTAATTCCCAAGGGAATTCGAATTTTTCAAAAAGAGCTCAAAATGACCTAAAACAATGCTTAATTCCCAAGGGAATTCGAATTTTACAAAAACAGCTCAAAATGACATAAAACAATGCTTAATTCACTAGAGAATTCGAATTTTTCAAAAACAGCTCAAAATGACCTAAAACAATGCTTAATTCCCAAGGGGATTCGAATTTTTCAAAAACAGCTCAAAATGACCTAAAACAATGCTTAATTCCCAAGGGGATTCGAATTTTACAAAAACAGCTCAAAATGACCTAAAACAATGCTTAATTCCCTCGGGAAATTGAAATTTGACAAAACAGTCCAAAATGATAAATAAACAATGCTGAATTCCCAAGGGAATTCGGATTTTTCAAAAACAGCTCAAAATTACCTAAAACAGTGCTTAATTCCCAAGGGAATTTGAATTTTTCAAAAACAGCTCAAAATGACCAAAAACAATGCCCAGTTCCCAAGGGAATTCGAATTTTACAAAAACAGCTCAAAATGACCTAAAACAATGCTTAATTCCCAAGGGAATTCGAATTTTACAAAAAAAGCTCAAAATGACCTAAAACAATGCTTAATTCCTAAGGGAGTTCGAATTTTTCAAAAACAGCTCAAAATAACCTAAAACAATGCTTAATTCTCAAGGGAATTCGAATTTTTCAAAACCAGCTCAAAATGACCTGAAATAATGCTTAATTCCCAAGGGAATTCGAATTTTTCAAAAACAGCTCAAAATGACCTAAAACAATGCTTAATTCCCAAGGGAATTCGAATTTTACAAAAACAGCTCAAAATGACCTAAAACAATGCTTAATTCCCAAGGGAATTCGAATTTTTCAAAAACAGCTCAAAATAACCTAAAACAATGCTTAATTCCCAAGGGAATTCGAATTTTTCAAAAACAGCTCAAAATGACCTAAAACAATGCTTAATTCCCAAGGGAATTTGAATTTTTTAAAAATAGCTCAAAATGACCAAAAACAATGCCCAGTTCCCAAGGGAATTCGAATTTTACAAAAACAGCTCAAAATGACCTAAAACAATGCTTAATTCCCAAGGGAATTCGAATTTACAAAAACAGCTCAAAATGACCTAAAACAATGCTTAATTCACAAGGAAATTCGAAATGACCAAAAACAATGGCTAATTCCCAATGGAATTCGAATTTGACAAATACACATCAAGATAACCAAAAACAATGCTTAATTCCCTCGGGAAATTGAAATTTGACAAAACAGTCCAAAATGATAAAAAAAACAATGCTTAATTCCCAAGGGAATTCGAATTTTACAAAAACAGCTCAAAATAACCTAAAACAATGCTTAATTCCCAAGGGAATTCGAATTTTTCAAAACCAGCTCAAAATGACCTAAAACAATGCTTAATTCCCAAGGGAATTCGAATTTTTCAAAAACAGCTCAAAATGACCTAAAACAATGCTTAATTCCCAAGGGAATTCGAATTTTACAAAAACAGCTCAAAATGACCTAAAACAATGCTTAATTCACAAGGGAGTTCGAACTTTTCAAAAACAGCTCAAAATGACCTTAAACAATGCTTAATTCCCAAGGGAATTCGAATTTTTCAAAAACAGCTCAACATGACCTAAAACAATGCTTAATTCCCAAGGGAATTCGAATTTTACAAAAACAGCTCAAAATGACCTAAAACAATGCTTAATTCCCAAGGGAATTCGAATTTTTCAAAGACAGCTCAAAATAACCTAAAACAATGCTTAATTCCCAAGGGAATTCGAATTTTTCAAAAACAGCTCAAAATGACCTAAAACAATGCTTAATTCCCAAGGGAATTCGAAATTATCAAAAAGAGCTCAAAATGACCTAAAACAATGCTTAATTTCCAAGGGAATTTGAATTTTACAAAAACAGCTCAAAATGACATAAAACAATGCTTAATTCACTAGAGAATTCGAATTTTTCAAAAACAGCTCAAAATGACCTAAAACAATGCTTAATTCCCAAGGGGATTCGAATTTTACAAAAACAGCTCAAAATGACCTAAAACAATGCTTAATTCCCTCGGGAAATTGAAATTTGACAAAACAATCCAAAATGATAAATAAACAATGCTTAATTCCCAAGGGAATTCGGATTTTTCAAAAACAGCTCAAAATAACCTAAAACAATGCTTAATTCACAAGGGAATTCGAATTTTTCAAAAACAGCTCAAAATTACCTAAAACAGTGCTTAATTCCCAAGGGAATTCGAATTTTTCAAAAACAGCTCAAAATGACCTAAAACAATGCTTAATTCCCAAGGGGATTCGAATTTTACAAAAACAGCTCAAAATGACCTAAAACAATGCTTAATTCCCTCGGGAAATTGAAATTTGACAAAACAGTCCAAAATGATAAATAAACAATGCTGAATTCCCAAGGGAATTCGGATTTTTCAAAAACAGCTCAAAATTACCTAAAACAGTGCTTAATTCCCAAGGGAATTTGAATTTTTCAAAAACAGCTCAAAATGATCAAAAACAATGCCCAGTTCCCAAGGGAATTCGAATTTTACAAAAACAGCTCAAAATGACCTAAAACAATGCTTAATTCCCAAGGGAATTCGAATTTTACAAAAAAAGCTCAAAATGACCTAAAACAATGCTTAATTCCCAAGGGAATTCGAATTTTTCAAAACCAGCTCAAAATGACCTAAAACAATGCTTAATTCCGAAGGGAATTCGAATTTTTCAAAGACAGCTCAAAATAACCTAAAACAATGCTTAATTCCCAAGGGAATTCGAATTTTTCAAAACCAGCTCAAAATGACCTTAAACAATGCTTAATTCCCAAGGGAATTCGAATTTTTCAAAAAGAGCTCAAAATGACCTAAAACAATGCTTAATTCCCAAGGGAATTCGAATTTTTCAAAAACAGCACAAAATGACCTAAAACAATGCTTAATTCCCAAGGGGATTCGAATTTTACAAAAACAGCTCAAAATGACCTAAAACTATGCTTAATTCCCTCGGGAAATTGAAATTTGAAAAAACAGTCCAAAATGATAAAAAAACAATGCTTAATTCCCAAGGGAATTCGGATTTTTCAAAAACAGCTCAAAATAACCTAAAACAATGCTTAATTCACAAGGGAATTCGAATTTTTCAAAAACAGCTCAAAATGACCTAAAACAATGCTTAATTCCCAAGGGAATTCGAATTTACAAAAACAGCTCAAAATGACCTAAAACAATGCTTAATTCACAAGGAAATTCGAAATGACCAAAAACAATGGCTAATTCCCAATGGAATTCGAATTTGACAAATACACATCAAGATAACCAAAAACAATGCTTAATTCCCTCGGGAAATTGAAATTTGACAAAACAGTCCAAAATGATAAAAAAAAACAATGCTTAATTCCCAAGGGAATTCGAATTTTTCAAAAACAGCTCAAAATAACCTAAAACAATGCTTAATTCCCAAGGGAATTCGAATTTTTCAAAACCAGTTCAAAATGACCTAAAACAATGCTTAATTCCCAAGGGAATTCGAATTTTTCAAAAACAGCTCAAAATGACCTAAAACAATGCTTAATTCCCAAGGGAATTCGAATTTTACAAAAACAGCTCAAAATGACCTAAAACAATGCTTAATTCACAAGGGAATTCGAACTTTTCAAAAACAGCTCAAAATGACCTTAAACAATGCTTAATTCCCAAGGGAATTCGAATTTTTCAAAAACAGCTCAAAATGACCTAAAACAATGCTTAATTCCCAAGGGAATTCGAATTTTACAAAAACAGCTCAAAATGACCTAAAACAATGCTTAATTCCCAAGGGAATTCGAATTTTTCAAAGACAGCTCAAAATAACCTAAAACAATGCTTAATTCCCAAGGGAATTCGAATTTTTCAAAACCAGCTCAAAATGACCTAAAACAATGCTTAATTCCCAAGGGAATTCGAATTTTTCAAAAAGAGCTCAAAATGACCTAAAACAATGCTTAATTCCCAAGGGAATTCGAATTTTACAAAAACAGCTCAAAATGACATAAAACAATGCTTAATTCACTAGAGAATTCGAATTTTTCAAAAACAGCTCAAAATGACCTAAAACAATGCTTAATTCCCAAGGGGATTCGAATTTTTCAAAAACAGCTCAAAATGACCTAAAACAATGCTTAATTCCCAAGGGGATTCGAATTTTACAAAAACAGCTCAAAATGACCTAAAACAATGCTTAATTCCCTCGGGAAATTGAAATTTGACAAAACAGTCCAAAATGATAAATAAACAATGCTGAATTCCCAAGGGAATTCGGATTTTTCAAAAACAGCTCAAAATTACCTAAAACAGTGCTTAATTCCCAAGGGAATTTGAATTTTTCAAAAACAGCTCAAAATGACCAAAAACAATGCCCAGTTCCCAAGGGAATTCGAATTTTACAAAAACAGCTCAAAATGACCTAAAACAATGCTTAATTCCCAAGGGAATTCGAATTTTACAAAAAAAGCTCAAAATGACCTAAAACAATGCTTAATTCCTAAGGGAGTTCGAATTTTTCAAAAACAGCTCAAAATAACCTAAAACAATGCTTAATTCTCAAGGGAATTCGAATTTTTCAAAACCAGCTCAAAATGACCTGAAATAATGCTTAATTCCCAAGGGAATTCGAATTTTTCAAAAACAGCTCAAAATGACCTAAAACAATGCTTAATTCCCAAGGGAATTCGAATTTTACAAAAACAGCTCAAAATGACCTAAAACAATGCTTAATTCCCAAGGGAATTCGAATTTTTCAAAAACAGCTCAAAATAACCTAAAACAATGCTTAATTCCCAAGGGAATTCGAATTTTTCAAAAACAGCTCAAAATGACCTAAAACAATGCTTAATTCCCAAGGGAATTTGAATTTTTTAAAAATAGCTCAAAATGACCAAAAACAATGCCCAGTTCCCAAGGGAATTCGAATTTTACAAAAACAGCTCAAAATGACCTAAAACAATGCTTAATTCCTAAGGGAATTCGAATTTTTCAAAAACAGCTCAAAATGACCAAAAACAATGCCCAGTTCCCAAGGGAATTCGAATTTTACAAAAACAGCTAAAAATGACCTAAAACAATGCTTAATTCCCGAAGGAATTCGAATTTTACAAAAACAGCTCAAAATGACCTAAAACAATGCTTAATTCCCAAGGAAATTCGAGTTTTACAAAAACTGCTCAAAATGACCTAAAACAATGCTTAATTCCCTCGGAATTCAAATTTGATAAAAACAGTCCTAAATGACAAAGAACAATGCCTAATTTCCATGGGAATTCGAAATGACCAAAAACAATGCCTAATTCCCATGGGAATTCGAATTTGACAAATACACTTCAAGATAACCAAAAACAATGCTTAATTCCCTCGGAAAATTGAAATTTGACAAAACAGTCCAAAATGATAAAAAAACAATGCTTAATTCCCAAGGGAATTCGAATTTTTCAAAAACAGCTCAAAATAACCTAAAACAATGCTTAATTCCCAAGGGAATTCGAATTTTTCAAAACCAGCTCAAAATGACCTAAAACAATGCTTAATTCCCAAGGGAATTCGAATTTTTCAAAAACAGCTCAAAATGACCTAAAACAATGCTTAATTCCCAAGGGAATTCGAATTTTACAAAAACAGCTCAAAATGACCTAAAACAATGCTTAATTCACAAGGGAATTCGAACTTTTCAAAAACAGCTCAAAATGACCTTAAACAATGCTTAATTCCCAAGGGAATTCAAATTTTTCAAAAACAGCTCAACATGACCTAAAACAATGCTTAATTCCCAAGGGAATTCGAATTTTTCAAAAACAGCACAAAATGACCTAAAACAATGCTTAATTCCCAAGGGGATTCGAATTTTACAAAAACAGCTCAAAATGACCTAAAACAATGCTTAATTCCCTCGGGAAATTGAAATTTGACAAAACAGTACAAAATGATAAAAAAACAATGCTTAATTCCCAAGGGAATTCGGATTTTTCAAAAACAGCTCAAAATAACCTAAAACAATGCTTAATTCACAAGGGAATTCGAATTTTTCAAAAACAGCTCAAAGTGACCTAAAACAGTGCTTAATTCCCAAGGGAATTTGAATTTTTCAAAAACAGCTGAAAATGACCAAAAACAATGCCCAGTTCCCAAGGGAATTCCAATTTTACAAAAACAGCTCAAAATGACCTAAAACAATGCTTAATTCCCAAGGGAATTCGAATTTTACAAAAACAGCTCAAAATGACCTAAAACAATGCTTAATTCCTAAGGGAATTCGAATTTTTCAAAAACAGCTCAAAATGACCAAAAACAATGCCCAGTTCCCAAGGGAATTCGAATTTTACAAAAACAGCTCAAAATGACCTGAAATAATGCTTAATTCCCAAGGGAATTTGAATTTTTCAAAAACAGCTCAAAATGACCAAAAACAATGCCCAGTTCCCAAGGGAATTCGAATTTTACAAAAACAGCTCAAAATGACCTAAAACAATGCTTAATTCCTAAGGGAATTCGAATTTTTCAAAAACAGCTCAAAATAACCTAAAACAATGCTTAATTCCCAAGGGAATTCGAATTTTTCAAAAACAGCTCAAAATGACCTGAAATAATGCTTAATTCCCAAGGGAATTCGAATTTTTCAAAAACAGCTCAAAATGACCAAAAACAATGCCCAGTTCCCAAGGGAATTCGAATTTTACAAAAACAGCTCAAAATGACCTAAAACAATGCTTAATTCCTAAGGGAATTCGAATTTTTCAAAAACAGCTCAAAATAACCTAAAACAATGCTTAATTCTCAAGGGAATTCGAATTTTTCAAAAACAGCTCAAAATGACCTGAAATAATGCTTAATTCCCAAGGGAATTCGAATTTTTGAAAAACAGCTCAAAATGACCTAAAACAATGCTTAATTCCCAAGGGAATTCGAATTTTACAAAAACAGCTCAAAATGACCTAAAACAATGCTTAATTCCCAAGGGAATTCGAATTTTTCAAAAACAGCTCAAAATGACCTAAAACAATGCTTAATTCCCAAGGGGATTCGAATTTTACAAAAACAGCTCAAAATGACCTAAAACAATGCTTAATTCCTTCGGGAAATTGAAATTTGACAAAACAGTCCAAAATGATAAAAAAACAATGCTTAATTCCCAAGGGAATTCGGATTTTTCAAAAACAGCTCAAAATAACCTAAAACAATGCTTAATTCACAAGGGAATTCGAATTTTTCAAAAACAGCTCAAAATGACCTAAAACAGTGCTTAATTCCCAAGGGAATTTGAATTTTTCAAAAACAGCTCAAAATGACAAAAAACAATGCCCAGTTCTCAAGGGAATTCGAATTTTACAAAAACAGCTCAAAATGACCTAAAACAATGCTTAATTCCCAAGTGAATTCGAATTTTACAAAAACAGCTCAAAATGACCTAAAACAATGCTTAATTCCTAAGGGAATTCGAATTTTTCAAAAACAGCTCAAAATAACCTAAAACAATGCTTAATTCTCAAGGGAATTCGAATTTTTCAAAACCAGCTCAAAATTACCTGAAATAATGCTTAATTCCCAAGGTAATTCGAATTTTTCAAAAACAGCTCAAAATGACCTAAAACAATGCTTAATTCACAAGGGAATTCGAATTTTACAAAAACAGCTCAAAATGACCTAAAACAATGCTTAATTCACAAGGGAATTCGAATTTTTCAAAAACAGCTCAAAATGACCTTAAACAATGCTTAATTCTCAAGGGAATTCGGATTTTTCAAAAACAGCTCAAAATGACCTGAAACAATGCTTAATTCCCAAGGGAATTCGAATTTTTCAAAAACAGCTCAAAATGACCTAAAACAATGCTTAATTCCCAAGGGAATTCGAATTTTACAGAAACAGCTCAAAATGACCTAAAAGAATGCTTAATTCCCAAGGGAATTCGAATTTTTCAAAAACAGCTCAAAATAACCTAAAACAATGCTTAATTCCCAAGGGAATTCAAATTTTACTAAAACAGCTCAAAATGACCTAAAACAATGCTTAATTCTCAAGGGAATTCAAATTTTTCAAAAACAGCTCAAAATGACCTAAAACAATGCATAATTCCCAAGGGAATTCGAATTTTTAAGAAACAGCTCAAAATGACCTAAAACAATGCCCAGTTCCCAAGGGAATTCGAATTTTACAAAAACAGCTCAAAATGACCTAAAACAATGCTTAATTCACAAGGGAATTCGAATTTTTCAAAAACAGCTCAAAATGACCTAAAACAATGCTTAATTCCCAAGGGAATTTGAATTTTTCAAAAACAGCTCAAAATGACCAAAAACAATGCCCAGTTCCCAAGGGAATTCGAATTTTACAAAAACAGCTCAAAATGACCTAAAACAATGCTTAATTCCCAAGGGAATTCGAATTTTTCAAAAACAGCTCAAAATGACCTAAAACAATGCTTAATTCCCAAGGGAATTCGAATTTTACAAAAACAGCTTAAAATGACTTAAAACAATGCTTAATTCACAAGGGAATTCGAATTTTTCAAAAACAGCTCAAAGTGACCTAAAACAGTGCTTAATTCCCAAGGGAATTTGAATTTTTCAAAAACAGCTGAAAATGACCAAAAACAATGCCCAGTTCCCAAGGGAATTCCAATTTTACAAAAACAGCTCAAAATGACCTAAAACAATGCTTAATTCCCAAGGGAATTCGAATTTTACAAAAACAGCTCAAAATGACCTAAAACAATGCTTAATTCCTAAGGGAATTCGAATTTTTCAAAAACAGCTCAAAATGACCAAAAACAATGCCCAGTTCCCAAGGGAATTCGAATTTTACAAAAACAGCTCAAAATGACCTGAAATAATGCTTAATTCCCAAGGGAATTCGAATTTTTCAAAAACAGCTCAAAATGACCAAAAACAATGCCCAGTTCCCAAGGGAATTCGAATTTTACAAAAACAGCTCAAAATGACCTAAAACAATGCTTAATTCCTAAGGGAATTCGAATTTTTCAAAAACAGCTCAAAATAACCTAAAACAATGCTTAATTCCCAAGGGAATTCGAATTTTTCAAAAACAGCTCAAAATGACCTGAAACAATGCTTAATTCCCAAGGGAATTCGAATTTTTCAAAAACAGCTCAAAATGACCAAAAACAATGCCCAGTTCCCAAGGGAATTCGAATTTTACAAAAACAGCTCAAAATGACCTAAAACAATGCTTAATTCCTAAGGGAATTCGAATTTTTCAAAAACAGCTCAAAATAACCTAAAACAATGCTTAATTCTCAAGGGAATTCGAATTTTTCAAAAACAGCTCAAAATGACCTGAAATAATGCTTAATTCCCAAGGGAATTCGAATTTTTCAAAAACAGCTCAAAATGACCTAAAACAATGCTTAATTCCCAAGGGAATTCGAATTTTACAAAAACAGCTCAAAATGACCTAAAACAATGCTTAATTCCCAAGGGAATTCGAATTTTTCAAAAACAGCTCAAAATGACCTAAAACAATGCTTAATTCCCAAGGGGATTCGAATTTTACAAAAACAGCTCAAAATGACCTAAAACAATGCTTAATTCCTTCGGGAATTGAAATTTGACAAAACAGTCCAAAATGATAAAAAAACAATGCTTAATTCCCAAGGGAATTCGGATTTTTCAAAAACAGCTCAAAATAACCTAAAACAATGCTTAATTCACAAGGGAATTCGAATTTTTCAAAAACAGCTCAAAATGACCTAAAACAGTGCTTAATTCCCAAGGGAATTTGAATTTTTCAAAAACAGCTCAAAATGACCAAAAACAATGCCCAGTTCTCAAGGGAATTCGAATTTTACAAAAACAGCTCAAAATGACCTAAAACAATGCTTAATTCCCAAGTGAATTCGAATTTTACAAAAACAGCTCAAAATGACCTAAAACAATGCTTAATTCCTAAGGGAATTCGAATTTTTCAAAAACAGCTCAAAATAACCTAAAACAATGCTTAATTCTCAAGGGAATTCGAATTTTTCAAAACCAGCTCAAAATTACCTGAAATAATGCTTAATTCCCAAGGTAATTCGAATTTTTCAAAAACAGCTCAAAATGACCTAAAACAATGCTTAATTCACAAGGGAATTCGAATTTTACAAAAACAGCTCAAAATGACCTAAAACAATGCTTAATTCACAAGGGAATTCGAATTTTTCAAAAACAGCTCAAAATGACCTTAAACAATGCTTAATTCTCAAGGGAATTCGAATTTTTCAAAAACAGCTCAAAATGACCTGAAACAATGCTTAATTCCCAAGGGAATTCGAATTTTTCAAAAACAGCTCAAAATGACCTAAAACAATGCTTAATTCCCAAGGGAATTCGAATTTTACAGAAACAGCTCAAAATGACCTAAAAGAATGCTTAATTCCCAAGGGAATTCGAATTTTTCAAAAACAGCTCAAAATAACCTAAAACAATGCTTAATTCCCAAGGGAATTCAAATTTTACTAAAACAGCTCAAAATGACCTAAAACAATGCTTAATTCTCAAGGGAATTCAAATTTTTCAAAAACAGCTCAAAATGACCTAAAACAATGCATAATTCCCAAGGGAATTCGAATTTTTAAGAAACAGCTCAAAATGACCTAAAACAATGCCCAGTTCCCAAGGGAATTCGAATTTTACAAAAACAGCTCAAAATGACCTAAAACAATGCTTAATTCCCAAGGGAATTTGAATTTTTCAAAAACAGCTCAAAATGACCAAAAACAATGCCCAGTTCCCAAGGGAATTCGAATTTTACAAAAACAGCTCAAAATGACCTAAAACAATGCTTAATTCCCAAGGGAATTCGAATTTTACAAAAACAGCTTAAACCGATCAAAAACAATGCCTAATTCCCAAGAGAATTCGAATTTTACAAAATCAGCTCAAAATGACCTAAAACAATGCATAATTCCCAAGGGAATTCGAATTTCACAAAAACAGCTTAAAATGACTAAAAACAATGCTTTGTACCCTTGGGTATGAAAAATGAGAAAAAACAATGCTTAATTCCCAAGGGAATTCGAATTTTTCAAAAACAGCTCAAAATGACCTAAAACAATGCTTATATCCCAAGGGAATTCGAATTTTACAAAAACAGCTTAAACCGATCAAAAACAATGCCTAATTCCCAAGAGAATTCGAATTTTACAAAATCAGCTCAAAATGACAAAAACAATGCTTAATTCCCAAGAGAATTCGAATTTCCCAAAAACAGCTTAAAATGACTAAAAACAATGCTTTGTACCCTTGGGTATGAAAAATGAGAAAAAACAATGCTTAATTCCCAAGGGAATTCGAATTTTTCAAAAACAGCTCAAAATGACCTAAAACAATGCTTAATTCCCAAGGGAATTCGAATTTTTCAAAAACAGCTCAAAATGACCTAAAACAATGCTTAATTCCCAAGGGAATTCGAATTTTTCAAAAACAGCTCAAAATGACCTAAAACAATGCTTAATTCCCAAGGGAATTTGAATTTTTCAAAAACAGCTCAAAATGACCAAAAACAATGCTTAATTCCCAAGGGAATTCGAATTTTCACAAAAACAGCTTAAAATGACTAAAAACAATGCTTTGTACCCTTGGGTATGAAAAATGAGAAAAAACAATGCTTAATTCCCAAGGGGATTCGAATTTTTCAAAAACAGCTCAAAATGACCTAAAACAATGCATAATTCCCAAGGGAATTCGAATTTCACAAAAACAGCTTAAAATGACTAAAAACAATGCTTTGTACCCTTGGGTATGAAAAATGAGAAAAAACAATGCTTAATTCCCAAGGGAATTCGAATTTTTCAAAAACAGCTCAAAATGACCTAAAACAATGCTTATATCCCAAGGGAATTCGAATTTTACAAAAACAGCTTAAACCGATCAAAAACAATGCCTAATTCCCAAGAGAATTCGAATTTTACAAAATCAGCTCAAAATGACAAAAACAATGCTTAATTCCCAAGAGAATTCGAATTTCCCAAAAACAGCTTAAAATGACTAAAAACAATGCTTTGTACCCTTGGGTATGAAAAATGAGAAAAAACAATGCTTAATTCCCAAGGGAATTCGAATTTTTCAAAAACAGCTCAAAATGACCTAAAACAATGCTTAATTCCCAAGGGAATTCGAATTTTTCAAAAACAGCTCAAAATGACCTAAAACAATGCTTAATTCCCAAGGGAATTCGAATTTTTCAAAAACAGCTCAAAATGACCTAAAACAATGCTTAATTCCCAAGGGAATTCGAATTTTACAAAAACAGCTTAAACCGATCAAAAACAATGCCTAATTCCCAAGAGAATTCGAATTTTACAAAATCAGCTCAAAATGACAAAAACAATGCTTAATTCCCAAGGGAATTCGAATTTCACAAAAACAGCTTAAAATGACTAAAAACAATGCTTTGTACCCTAGGGTATGAAAAATGAGAAAAAACAATGCTTAATTCCCAAGGGAATTCGAATTTTTCAAAAACAGCTCAAAATGACCAAAAACAATGCCCAGTTCCCAAGGGAATTCGAATTTTACAAAAACAGCTCAAAATGACCTAAAACAATGCTTAATTCCCAAGGGAATTCGAATTTTTCAAAACCAGCTCAAAATGACGTAAAATAATGTTTAATTCCCAAGGGAATTCGAATTTTTCAAAAACAGCTCAAAATGACCTAAAACAATGCTAAATTAACTCGGGAAATTGAATTTTTCAAAAACAGCTCAAAATGACCTGAAACAATGCTTAATTCCCAAGGGAATTCGAATTTTTCAAAAACAGCTCAAAATGACCTAAAACAATGCTTAATTCCCAAGGGAATTCGAATTTTTCAAAAACAGCTCAAAATGACCTAAAACAATGCTTAATTCCCAAGGGAATTCGAATTTTACAAAAACAGCTCAAAATGACCTAAAACAATGCTTAATTCACAAGGGAATTCGAACTTTTCAAAAACAGCTTAAAATGACCTAAAACAATGCTTAATTCCCAAGGGAATTCAAATTTTTCAAAAACAGCTCAAAATGACCTAAAACAATGATTAATTCCCAAGGGAATTCGAATTTTACAAAAACAGCTTAAACCGATCAAAAACAATGCCTAATTCCCAAGGGAATTCGAATTTTTCAAAAACAGCTCAAAATGACCTAAAACAATGCTTAATTCCCAAGGGAATTCGAATTTTTCAAAAACAGCTCAAAATGACCTAAAACAATGCTTAATTCCCAAGGGAATTCGAATTTTTCAAAAACAGCTCAAAATGACCTAAAACAATGCTTATATCCCAAGGGAATTCGAATTTTACAAAAACAGCTTAAACCGATCAAAAACAATGCCTAATTCCCAAGAGAATTCGAATTTTACAAAATCAGCTCAAAATGACAAAAACAATGCTTAATTCCCAAGAGAATTCGAATTTCCCAAAAACAGCTTAAAATGACTAAAAACAATGCTTTGTACCCTTGGGTATGAAAAATGAGAAAAAACAATGCTTAATTCCCAAGGGAATTCGAATTTTTCAAAAACAGCTCAAAATGACCTAAAACAATGCTTAATTCCCAAGGGAATTCGAATTTTTCAAAAACAGCTCAAAATGACCTAAAACAATGCTTAATTCCCAAGGGAATTCGAATTTTACAAAAACAGCTTAAACCGATCAAAAACAATGCCTAATTCCCAAGAGAATTCGAATTTTACAAAATCAGCTCAAAATGACAAAAACAATGCTTAATTCCCAAGGGAATTCGAATTTCACAAAAACAGCTTAAAATGACTAAAAACAATGCTTTGTACCCTAGGGTATGAAAAATGAGAAAAAACAATGCTTAATTCCCAAGGAAATTCGAATTTTTCAAAAACAGCTCAAAATGACCAAAAACAATACCCAGTTCCCAAGGGAATTCGAATTTTACAAAAACAGCTCAAAATGACCTAAAACAATGCTTAATTCCCAAGGGAATTCGAATTTTTCAAAACCAGCTCAAAATGACGTAAAATAATGTTTAATTCCCAAGGGAATTCGAATTTTTCAAAAACAGCTCAAAATGACCTAAAACAATGCTAAATTCCCTCGGGAAATTGAATTTTTCAAAAACAGCTCAAAATGACCTGAAACAATGCTTAATTCCCAAGGGAATTCGAATTTTTCAAAAACAGCTCAAAATGACCTAAAACAATGCTTAATTCCCAAGGGAATTCGAATTTTTCAAAAACAGCTTAAAATGACCTAAAACAATGCTTAATTCCCAAGGGAATTCGAATTTTACAAAAACAGCTCAAAATGACCTAAAACAATGCTTAATTCACAAGGGAATTCGAACTTTTCAAAAACAGCTTAAAATGACCTAAAACAATGCTTAATTCCCAAGGGAATTCAAATTTTTCAAAAACAGCTCAAAATGACCTAAAACAATGATTAATTCCCAAGGGAATTCGAATTTTACAAAAACAGCTTAAACCGCTCAAAAACGATGCCTAATTCCCAAGGGAATTCGAATTTTTCAAAAACAGCTCAAAATGACCTAAAACAATGCTTAATTCCCAAGGGAATTTGAGTTTTTCAAAAACAGTTCAAAATGACCAAAAACAATGCCCAGTTCAAAGGGAATTCGAATTTTACAAAATCAGTTCAAAATGACCTAAAACAATGCATAATTCCCAAGGGAATTCGAATTTTTCAAAACCAGCTCAAAATGACCTAAAATAATGCTTAATTCCAAAGGGAATTCGAATTTTTCAAAAACAGCTCAAAATGACCTAAAACAATGCTTACTTCCCAAGGGAATTCCAATTCTACAAAAACAGCTTAAAATGACTTAAAACAATGCCTAATTCCCAAGGGAATTTGAATTTTTCAAAAACAGCTCAAAATGACCAAAAACAATGCTTAATTCCCAAGGGAATTCGAATTTCACAAAAACAGCTTAAAATGACTAAAAACAATGCTTTGTACCCTTGGGTATGAAAAATGAGAAAAAACAATGTTTAATTCCCAAGGGAATTCTAATTTTTCAAAAACGGCTCAAAATGACCTAAAACAATGCTTAATTCCCAAGGGAATTCGAATTTTACAAAAACAGCTTAAAATGATCAAAAACAATGCCTAATTCTCAAGAGAATTTGAATTTTACAAAATCAGCTCAAAATGACAAAAACAATGCTTAATTCCCAAGGGAATTCGAATTTCACAAAAACAGCTTAAAATGACTAAAAACAATGCTTTGTACCCTTGGGTATGAAAAATGAGAAAAAACAATGCTTAATTCCCAAGGGAATTCGAATTTTTCAAAAACAGCTCAAAATGACCTAAGACAATGCTTAATTCCCAAGGGAATTCTAATTTTACAAAAACAACTTAAAATGACTTAAAACAATGCTTAATTCCCAAGGGAATTTGAATTTTTCAAAAACAGCTCAAAATGACAAAAAATTCCTTAATTCCCAAGGGAATTCGAATTTCACAAAAACAGCTTAAAATGACTAAAAACAATGCTTTGTACCCTTGGGTATGAAAAATGAGAAAAAACAATGCTTAATTCCCAAGGGAATTCGAATTTTTCAAAAACAGCTCAAAATGACCTAAAACAATGCTTATATCCCAAGGGAATTCGAATTTTACAAAAACAGCTTAAACCGATCAAAAACAATGCCTAATTCCCAAGAGAATTCGAATTTTACAAAATCAGCTCAAAATGACAAAAACAATGCTTAATTCCCAAGAGAATTCGAATTTCCCAAAAACAGCTTAAAATGACTAAAAACAATGCTTTGTACCCTTGGGTATGAAAAATGAGAAAAAACAATGCTTAATTCCCAAGGGAATTCGAATTTTTCAAAAACAGCTCAAAATGACCTAAAACAATGCTTAATTCCCAAGGGAATTCGAATTTTTCAAAAACAGCTCAAAATGACCTAAAACAATGCTTAATTCCCAAGGGAATTCGAATTTTTCAAAAACAGCTCAAAATGACCTAAAACAATGCTTAATTCCCAAGGGAATTCGAATTTTACAAAAACAGCTTAAACCGATCAAAAACAATGCCTAATTCCCAAGAGAATTCGAATTTTACAAAATCAGCTCAAAATTACAAAAACAATGCTTAATTCCCAAGGGAATTCGAATTTCACAAAAACAGCTTAAAATGACTAAAAACAATGCTTTGTACCCTAGGGTATGAAAAATGAGAAAAAACAATGCTTAATTCCCAAGGGAATTCGAATTTTTCAAAAACAGCTCAAAATGACCAAAAACAATGCCCAGTTCCCAAGGGAATTCGAATTTTACAAAAACAGCTCAAAATGACCTAAAACAATGCTTAATTCCCAAGGGAATTCGAATTTTTCAAAACCAGCTCAAAATGACGTAAAATAATGTTTAATTCCCAAGGGAATTCGAATTTTTCAAAAACAGCTCAAAATGACCTAAAACAATGCTAAATTCCCTCGGGAAATTGAATTTTTCAAAAACAGCTCAAAATGACCTGAAACAATGCTTAATTCCCAAGGGAATTCGAATTTTTCAAAAACAGCTCAAAATGACCTAAAATAATGCTTAATTCCCAAGGGAATTCGAATTTTTCAAAAACAGCTCAAAATGACCTAAAACAATGCTTAATTCCCAAGGGAATTCGAATTTTACAAAAACAGCTCAAAATGACCTAAAACAATGCTTAATTCACAAGGGAATTCGAACTTTTCAAAAACAGCTTAAAATGACCTAAAACAATGCTTAATTCCCAAGGGAATTCAAATTTTTCAAAAACAGCTCAAAATGACCTAAAACAATGATTAATTCCCAAGGGAATTCGAATTTTACAAAAACAGCTTAAACCGCTCAAAAACGATGCCTAATTCCCAAGGGAATTCGAATTTTTCAAAAACAGCTCAAAATGACCTAAAACAATGCTTAATTCCCAAGGGAATTTGAGTTTTTCAAAAACAGTTCAAAATGACCAAAAACAATGCCCAGTTCAAAGGGAATTCGAATTTTACAAAATCAGTTCAAAATGACCTAAAACAATGCATAATTCCCAAGGGACTTCGAATTTTTCAAAACCAGCTCAAAATGACCTAAAATAATGCTTAATTCCAAAGGGAATTCGAATTTTTCAAAAACAGCTCAAAATGACCTAAAACAATGCTTACTTCCCAAGGGAATTCCAATTTTACAAAAACAGCTTAAAATGACTTAAAACAATGCCTAATTCCCAAGGGAATTTGAATTTTTCAAAAACAGCTCAAAATGACCAAAAACAATGCTTAATTCCCAAGGGAATTCGAATTTCACAAAAACAGCTTAAAATGACTAAAAACAATGCTTTGTACCCTTGGGTATGAAAAATGAGAAAAAACAATGCTTAATTCCCAAGGGAATTCTAATTTTTCAAAAACGGCTCAAAATGACCTAAAACAATGCTTAATTCCCAAGGGAATTCGAATTTTACAAAAACAGCTTAAAATGATCAAAAACAATGCCTAATTCTCAAGAGAATTTGAATTTTACAAAATCAGCTCAAAATGACAAAAACAATGCTTAATTCCCAAGGGAATTCGAATTTCACAAAAACAGCTTAAAATGACTAAAAACAATGCTTTGTACCCTTGGGTATGAAAAATGAGAAAAAACAATGCTTAATTCCCAAGGGAATTCGAATTTTTCAAAAACAGCTCAAAATGACCTAAAACAATGCTTAATTCCCAAGGGAATTCTAATTTTACAAAAACAACTTAAAATGACTTAAAACAATGCTTAATTCCCAAGGGAATTTGAATTTTTCAAAAACAGCTCAAAATGACAAAAAATTCCTTAATTCCCAAGGGAATTCGAATTTCACAAAAACAGCTTAAAATGACTAAAAACAATGCTTTGTACCCTTGGGTATGAAAAATGAGAAAAAACAATGCTTAATTCCCAAGGGAATTCGAATTTTTCAAAAACAGCTCAAAATGACCTAAAACAATGCTTAATTCCCAAGGGACTTCGAATTTTTCAAAAACAGCTCAAAATGACCTAAAACAATGCTTAATTCCCAAGGGAATTCGAATTTTACAAAAACAACTTAAAATGACTTGAAACAATGCTTAATTCCCAAGGGAATTTGAATTTTTCAAAAACAGCTCAAAATGACAAAAAATTCCTTAATTCCCAAGGGAATTCGAATTTCACAAAAACAGCTTAAAATGACTAAAAACAATGCTTTGTACCCTTGGGTATGAAAAATGAGAAAAAACAATGCTTAATTCCCAAGGGAATTCGAATTTTTCAAAAACAGCTCAAAATGACCTAAAACAATGCTTAATTCCCAAGGGAATTCGAATTTTTCAAAAACAGCTCAAAATGACCTAAAACAATGCTTAATTCCCAAGGGAATTCGAATTTTTCAAAAACAGCTCAAAATGACCTAAAACAATGCTTAATTCCCAAGGGAATTCGAATTTTACAAAAACAGCTTAAACCGATCAAAAACAATGCCTAATTCCCAAGAGAATTCGAATTTTACAAAATCAGCTCAAAACGACAAAAACAATGCTTAATTCCCAAGAGAATTCGAATTTCACAAAAACAGCTTAAAATGACTAAAAACAATGTTTTGTACCCTTGGGTATGAAAAATGAGAAAAAACAATGCTTAATTCCCAAGGGAATTCGAATTTTTCAAAAACAGCTCAAAATGACCAAAAACAATGCCCAGTTCCCAAGGGAATTCGAATTTTACAAAAACAGCTCAAAATGACCTAAAACAATGCTTAATTCCCAAGGGAATTCGAATTTTTCAAAACCAGCTCAAAATGACGTAAAATAATGTTTAATTCCCAAGGGAATTCGAATTTTTCAAAAACAGCTCAAAATGACCTAAAACAATGCTAAATTCCCTCGGGAAATTGAATTTTTCAAAAACAGCTCAAAATGACCTGAAACAATGCTTAATTCCCAAGGGAATTCGAATTTTTCAAAAACAGCTCAAAATGACCTAAAATAATGCTTAATTCCCAAGGGAATTCGAATTTTTCAAAAACAGCTCAAAATGACCTAAAACAATGCTTAATTCCCAAGGGAATTCGAATTTTACAAAAACAGCTCAAAATGACCTAAAACAATGCTTAATTCACAAGGGAATTCGAACTTTTCAAAAACAGCTTAAAATGACCTAAAACAATGCTTAATTCCCAAGGGAATTCAAATTTTTCAAAAACAGCTCAAAATGACCTAAAACAATGATTAATTCCCAAGGGAATTCGAATTTTACAAAAACAGCTTAAACCGCTCAAAAACGATGCCTAATTCCCAAGGGAATTCGAATTTTTCAAAAACAGCTCAAAATGACCTAAAACAATGCTAAATTCCCTCGGGAAATTGAATTTTTCAAAAACAGCTCAAAATGACCTGAAACAATGCTTAATTCCCAAGGGAATTCGAATTTTTCAAAAACAGCTCAAAATGACCTAAAATAATGCTTAATTCCCAAGGGAATTCGAATTTTTCAAAAACAGCTCAAAATGACCTAAAACAATGCTTAATTCCCAAGGGAATTCGAATTTTACAAAAACAGCTCAAAATGACCTAAAACAATGCTTAATTCACAAGGGAATTCGAACTTTTCAAAAACAGCTTAAAATGACCTAAAACAATGCTTAATTCCCAAGGGAATTCAAATTTTTCAAAAACAGCTCAAAATGACCTAAAACAATGATTAATTCCCAAGGGAATTCGAATTTTACAAAAACAGCTTAAACCGCTCAAAAACGATGCCTAATTCCCAAGGGAATTCGAATTTTTCAAAAACAGCTCAAAATGACCTAAAACAATGCTTAATTCCCAAGGGAATTTGAGTTTTTCAAAAACAGTTCAAAATGACCAAAAACAATGCCCAGTTCAAAGGGAATTCGAATTTTACAAAATCAGTTCAAAATGACCTAAAACAATGCATAATTCCCAAGGGAATTCGAATTTTTCAAAACCAGCTCAAAATGACCTAAAATAATGCTTAATTCCAAAGGGAATTCGAATTTTTCAAAAACAGCTCAAAATGACCTAAAACAATGCTTACTTCCCAAGGGAATTCCAATTTTACAAAAACAGCTTAAAATGACTTAAAACAATGCCTAATTCCCAAGGGAATTTGAATTTTTCAAAAACAGCTCAAAATGACCAAAAACAATGCTTAATTCCCAAGGGAATTCGAATTTCACAAAAACAGCTTAAAATGACTAAAAACAATGCTTTGTACCCTTGGGTATGAAAAATGAGAAAAAACAATGTTTAATTCCCAAGGGAATTCTAATTTTTCAAAAACGGCTCAAAATGACCTAAAACAATGCTTAATTCCCAAGGGAATTCGAATTTTACAAAAACAGCTTAAAATGATCAAAAACAATGCCTAATTCTCAAGAGAATTTGAATTTTACAAAATCAGCTCAAAATGACAAAAACAATGCTTAATTCCCAAGGGAATTCGAATTTCACAAAAACAGCTTAAAATGACTAAAAACAATGCTTTGTACCCTTGGGTATGAAAAATGAGAAAAAACAATGCTTAATTCCCAAGGGAATTCAAATTTTTCAAAAACAGCTCAAAATGACCTAAAACAATGCTTAATTCCCAAGGGAATTCTAATTTTACAAAAACAACTTAAAATGACTTAAAACAATGCTTAATTCCCAAGGGAATTTGAATTTTTCAAAAACAGCTCAAAATGACAAAAAATTCCTTAATTCCCAAGGGAATTCGAATTTCACAAAAACAGCTTAAAATGACTAAAAACAATGCTTTGTACCCTTGGGTATGAAAAATGAGAAAAAACAATGCTTAATTCCCAAGGGAATTCGAATTTTTCAAAAACAGCTCAAAGTGACCTAAAACAATGCTTATATCCCAAGGGAATTCGAATTTTACAAAAACAGCTTAAACCGATCAAAAACAATGCCTAATTCCCAAGAGAATTCGAATTTTACAAAATCAGCTGAAAATGACAAAAACAATGCTTAATTCCCAAGAGAATTCGAATTTCCCAAAAACAGCTTAAAATGACTAAAAACAATGCTTTGTACCCTTGGGTATGAAAAATGAGAAAAAACAATGCTTAATTCCCAAGGGAATTCGAATTTTTCAAAAACAGCTCAAAATGACCTAAAACAATGCTTAATTCCCAAGGGAATTCGAATTTTTCAAAAACAGCTCAAAATGACCTAAAACAATGCTTAATTCCCAAGGGAATTCGAATTTTTCAAAAACAGCTCAAAATGACCTAAAACAATGCTTAATTCCCAAGGGAATTCGAATTTTACAAAAACAGCTTAAACCGATCAAAAACAATGCCTAATTCCCAAGAGAATTCGAATTTTACAAAATCAACTCAAAATGACAAAAACAATGCTTAATTCCCAAGGGAATTCGAATTTCAGAAAAACAGCTTAAAATGACTAAAAACAATGCTTTGTACCCTAGGGTATGAAAAATGAGAAAAAACAATGCTTAATTCCCAAGGGAATTCGAATTTTTCAAAAACAGCTCAAAATGACCAAAAACAATGCCCAGTTCCCAAGGGAATTCGAATTTTACAAAAACAGCTCAAAATGACCTAAAACAATGCTTAATTCCCAAGGGAATTCGAATTTTTCAAAACCAGCTCAAAATGACGTAAAATAATGTTTAATTCCCAAGGGAATTCGAATTTTTCAAAAACAGCTCAAAATGACCTAAAACAATGCTAAATTCCCTCGGGAAATTGAATTTTTCAAAAACAGCTCAAAATGACCTGAAACAATGCTTAATTCCCAAGGGAATTCGAATTTTACAAAAACAGCTCAAAATGACCTAAAACAATGCTTAATTCACAAGGGAATTCGAACTTTTCAAAAACAGCTTAAAATGACCTAAAACAATGCTTAATTCCCAAGGGAATTCAAATTTTTCAAAAACAGCTCAAAATGACCTAAAACAATGATTAATTCCCAAGGGAATTCGAATTTTACAAAAACAGCTTAAACCGCTCAAAAACGATGCCTAATTCCCAAGGGAATTCGAATTTTTCAAAAACAGCTCAAAATGACCTAAAACAATGCTTAATTCCCAAGGGAATTTGAGTTTTTCAAAAACAGTTCAAAATGACCAAAAACAATGCCCAGTTCAAAGGGAATTCGAATTTTACAAAATCAGTTCAAAATGACCTAAAACAATGCATAATTCCCAAGGGAATTCGAATTTTTCAAAACCAGCTCAAAATGACCTAAAATAATGCTTAATTCCAAAGGGAATTCGAATTTTTCAAAAACAGCTCAAAATGACCTAAAACAATGCTTACTTCCCAAGGGAATTCCAATTTTACAAAAACAGCTTAAAATGACTTAAAACAATGCCTAATTCCCAAGGGAATTTGAATTTTTCAAAAACAGCTCAAAATGACCAAAAACAATGCTTAATTCCCAAGGGAATTCGAATTTCACAAAAACAGCTTAAAATGACTAAAAACAATGCTTTGTACCCTTGGGTATGAAAAATGAGAAAAAACAATGTTTAATTCCCAAGGGAATTCTAATTTTTCAAAAACGGCTCAAAATGACCTAAAACAATGCTTAATTCCCAAGGGAATTCGAATTTTACAAAAACAGCTTAAAATGATCAAAAACAATGCCTAATTCTCAAGAGAATTTGAATTTTACAAAATCAGCTCAAAATGACAAAAACAATGCTTAATTCCCAAGGGAATTCGAATTTCACAAAAACAGCTTAAAATGACTAAAAACAATGCTTTGTACCCTTGGGTATGAAAAATGAGAAAAAACAATGCTTAATTCCCAAGGGAATTCGAATTTTTCAAAAACAGCTCAAAATGACCTAAAACAATGCTTAATTCCCAAGGGAATTCTAATTTTACAAAAACAACTTAAAATGACTTAAAACAATGCTTAATTCCCAAGGGAATTTGAATTTTTCAAAAACAGCTCAAAATGACAAAAAATTCCTTAATTCCCAAGGGAATTCGAATTTCACAAAAACAGCTTAAAATGACTAAAAACAATGCTTTGTACCCTTGGGTATGAAAAATGAGAAAAAACAATGCTTAATTCCCAAGGGAATTCGAATTTTTCAAAAACAGCTCAAAATGACCTAAAACAATGCTTAATTCCCAAGGGAATTCGAATTTTTCAAAAACAGCTCAAAATGACCTAAAACAATGCTTAATTCCCAAGGGAATTCGAATTTTACAAAAACAACTTAAAATGACTTGAAACAATGCTTAATTCCCAAGGGAATTTGAATTTTTCAAAAACAGCTCAAAATGACAAAAAATTCCTTAATTCCCAAGGGAATTCGAATTTCACAAAAACAGCTTAAAATGACTAAAAACAATGCTTTGTACCCTTGGGTATGAAAAATGAGAAAAAACAATGCTTAATTCCCAAGGGAATTCGAATTTTTCAAAAACAGCTCAAAATGACCTAAAACAATGCTTAATTCCCAAGGGAATTCGAATTTTTCAAAAACAGCTCAAAATGACCTAAAACAATGCTTAATTCCCAAGGGAATTCGAATTTTTCAAAAACAGCTCAAAATGACCTAAAACAATGCTTAATTCCCAAGGGAATTCGAATTTTTCAAAAACAGCTCAAAATGACCTAAAACAATGCTTAATTCCCAAGGGAATTCGAATTTTACAAAAACAGCTTAAACCGATCAAAAACAATGCCTAATTCCCAAGAGAATTCGAATTTTACAAAATCAGCTCAAAATGACAAAAACAATGCTTAATTCCCAAGGGAATTCGAATTTCACAAAAACAGCTTAAAATGACTAAAAACAATGCTTTGTACCCTAGGGTATGAAAAATGAGAAAAAACAATGCTTAATTCCCAAGGGAATTCGAATTTTTCAAAAACAGCTCAAAATGACCAAAAACAATGCCCAGTTCCCAAGGGAATTCGAATTTTACAAAAACAGCTCAAAATGACCTAAAACAATGCTTAATTCCCAAGGGAATTCGAATTTTTCAAAACCAGCTCAAAATGACGTAAAATAATGTTTAATTCCCAAGGGAATTCGAATTTTTCAAAAACAGCTCAAAATGACCTAAAACAATGCTAAATTCCCTCGGGAAATTGAATTTTTCAAAAACAACTCAAAATGACCTGAAACAATGCTTAATTCCCAAGGGAATTCGAATTTTTCAAAAACAGCTCAAAATGACCTAAAATAATGCTTAATTCCCAAGGGAATTCGAATTTTTCAAAAACAGCTCAAAATGACCTAAAACAATGCTTAATTCCCAAGGGAATTCGAATTTTACAAAAACAGCTCAAAATGACCTAAAACAATGCTTAATTCACAAGGGAATTCGAACTTTTCAAAAACAGCTTAAAATGACCTAAAACAATGCTTAATTCCCAAGGGAATTCAAATTTTTCAAAAACAGCTCAAAATGACCTAAAACAATGATTAATTCCCAAGGGAATTCGAATTTTACAAAAACAGCTTAAACCGCTCAAAAACGATGCCTAATTCCCAAGGGAATTC
The DNA here is from genome assembly GCA_916610825.1 of Haliclystus octoradiatus. Classification (NCBI taxonomy): domain Eukaryota; kingdom Metazoa; phylum Cnidaria; class Staurozoa; order Stauromedusae; family Haliclystidae; genus Haliclystus; species Haliclystus octoradiatus. Next base: position 20,677,478 of record OU744446.1, read on the forward strand.
GAATTTTTCAAAAACAGCTCAAAATGACCTAAAACAATGCTTAATTCCCAAGGGAATTTGAGTTTTTCAAAAACAGTTCAAAATGACCAAAAACAATGCCCAGTTCAAAGGGAATTCGAATTTTACAAAATCAGTTCAAAATGACCTAAAACAATGCATAATTCCCAAGGGAATTCGAATTTTTCAAAACCAGCTCAAAATGACCTAAAATAATGCTTAATTCCAAAGGGAATTCGAATTTTTCAAAAACAGCTCAAAATGACCTAAAACAATGCTTACTTCCCAAGGGAATTCCAATTTTACAAAAACAGCTTAAAATGACTTAAAACAATGCCTAATTCCCAAGGGAATTTGAATTTTTCAAAAACAGCTCAAAATGACCTAAAACAATGCTTAATTCCCAAGGGAATTCGAATTTCACAAAAACAGCTTAAAATGACTAAAAACAATGCTTTGTACCCTTGGGTATGAAAAATGAGAAAAAACAATGTTTAATTCCCAAGGGAATTCTAATTTTTCAAAAACGGCTCAAAATGACCTAAAACAATGCTTAATTCCCAAGGGAATTCGAATTTTACAAAAACAGCTTAAAATGATCAAAAACAATGCCTAATTCTCAAGAGAATTTGAATTTTACAAAATCAGCTCAAAATGACAAAAACAATGCTTAATTCCCAAGGGAATTCGAATTTCACAAAAACAGCTTAAAATGACTAAAAACAATGCTTTGTACCCTTGGGTATGAAAAATGAGAAAAAACAATGCTTAATTCCCAAGGGAATTCGAATTTTTCAAAAACAGCTCAAAATGACCTAAAACAATGCTTAATTCCCAAGGGAATTCTAATTTTACAAAAACAACTTAAAATGACTTAAAACAATGCTTAATTCCCAAGGGAATTTGAATTTTTCAAAAACAGTTCAAAATGACAAAAAATTCCTTAATTCCCAAGGGAATTCGAATTTCACAAAAACAGCTTAAAATGACTAAAAACAATGCTTTGTACCCTTGGGTATGAAAAATGAGAAAAAACAATGCTTAATTCCCAAGGGAATTCGAATTTTTCAAAAACAGCTCAAAATGACCTAAAACAATGCTTAATTCCCAAGGGAATTCGAATTTTTCAAAAACAGCTCAAAATGACCTAAAACAATGCTTAATTCCCAAGGGAATTCGAATTTTACAAAAACAACTTAAAATGACTTGAAACAATGCTTAATTCCCAAGGGAATTTGAATTTTTCAAAAACAGCTCAAAATGACAAAAAATTCCTTAATTCCCAAGGGAATTCGAATTTCACAAAAACAGCTTAAAATGACTAAAAACAATGCTTTGTACCCTTGGGTATGAAAAATGAGAAAAAACAATGCTTAATTCCCAAGGGAATTCGAATTTTTCAAAAACAGCTCAAAATGACCTAAAACAATGCTTAATTCCCAAGGGAATTCGAATTTTACAAAAACAGCTTAAACCGATCAAAAACAATGCCTAATTCCCAAGAGAATTCGAATTTTACAAAATCAGCTCAAAATGACAAAAACAATGCTTAATTCCCAAGAGAATTCGAATTTCACAAAAACAGCTTAAAATGACTAAAAACAATGTTTTGTACCCTTGGGTATGAAAAATGAGAAAAAACAATGCTTAATTCCCAAGGGAATTCGAATTTTTCAAAAACAGCTCAAAATGACCTAAAACAATGCTTAATTCCCAAGGGAATTCAAATTTTTCAAAGACAGCTCAAAATGACCTAAAACAATGCTTAATTCCCAAGGGAATTCGAATTTTACAAAAACAGCTCAAAATGACCAAAAACAATGCCCAGTTCCCAAGGGAATTCGAATTTTACTAAAACAGCTCAAAATGACCTAAAACAATGCTTAATTCCCAAGGGAATTCAAATTTTTCAAAGACAGCTCAAAATGACCTAAAACAATGCTTAATTCCCAAGGGAATTCGAATTTTACAAAAACAGCTCAAAATGACCAAAAACAATGCCCAGTTCCCAAGGGAATTCGAATTTTACTAAAACAGCTCAAAATGACCTAAAACAATGCTTAATTCTCAAGGGAATTCAAATTTTTCAAAAACAGCTCAAAATGACCTAAAACAATGCATAATTCCCAAGGGAATTCGAATTTTTCGAAAACAGCTCAAAATGACCTAAAACAATGCTTAATTCCCAAGGGAATTTGAGTTTTTCAAAAACAGTTCAAAATGACCAAAAACAATGCCCAGTTCAAAGGGAATTCGAATTTTACTAAAACAGCTCAAAATGACCTAAAACAATGCTTAATTCTCAAGGGAATTCAAATTTTTCAAAAACAGCTTAAACCGCTCAAAAACGATGCCTAATTCCCAAGGGAATTCGAATTTTTCAAAAACAGCTCAAAATGACCTAAAACAATGCTTAATTCCCAAGGGAATTTGAGTTTTTCAAAAACAGTTCAAAATGACCAAAAACAATGCCCAGTTCAAAGGGAATTCGAATTTTACAAAATCAGTTCAAAATGACCTAAAACAATGCATAATTCCCAAGGGAATTCGAATTTTTCAAAACCAGCTCAAAATGACCTAAAATAATGCTTAATTCCAAAGGGAATTCGAATTTTTCAAAAACAGCTCAAAATGACCTAAAACAATGCTTACTTCCCAAGGGAATTCCAATTTTACAAAAACAGCTTAAAATGACTTAAAACAATGCCTAATTCCCAAGGGAATTTGAATTTTTCAAAAACAGCTCAAAATGACCAAAAACAATGCTTAATTCCCAAGGGAATTCGAATTTCACAAAAACAGCTTAAAATGACTAAAAACAATGCTTTGTACCCTTGGGTATGAAAAATGAGAAAAAACAATGTTTAATTCCCAAGGGAATTCTAATTTTTCAAAAACGGCTCAAAATGACCTAAAACAATGCTTAATTCCCAAGGGAATTCGAATTTTACAAAAACAGCTTAAAATGATCAAAAACAATGCCTAATTCTCAAGAGAATTTGAATTTTACAAAATCAGCTCAAAATGACAAAAACAATGCTTAATTCCCAAGGGAATTCGAATTTCACAAAAACAGCTTAAAATGACTAAAAACAATGCTTTGTACCCTTGGGTATGAAAAATGAGAAAAAACAATGCTTAATTCCCAAGGGAATTCGAATTTTTCAAAAACAGCTCAAAATGACCTAAAACAATGCTTAATTCCCAAGGGAATTCTAATTTTACAAAAACAACTTAAAATGACTTAAAACAATGCTTTGTACCCTTGGGTATGAAAAATGAGAAAAAACAATGCTTAATTCCCAAGGGAATTCGAATTTTTCAAAAACAGCTCAAAATGACCTAAAACAATGCTTAATTCCCAAGGGAATTCGAATTTTTCAAAAACAGCTCAAAATGACCTAAAACAATGCTTAATTCCCAAGGGAATTCGAATTTTACAAAAACAACTTAAAATGACTTGAAACAATGCTTAATTCCCAAGGGAATTTGAATTTTTCAAAAACAGCTCAAAATGACAAAAAATTCCTTAATTCCCAAGGGAATTCGAATTTCACAAAAACAGCTTAAAATGACTAAAAACAATGCTTTGTACCCTTGGGTATGAAAAATGAGAAAAAACAATGCTTAATTCCCAAGGGAATTCGAATTTTTCAAAAACAGCTCAAAATGACCTAAAACAATGCTTAATTCCCAAGGGAATTCGAATTTTACAAAAACAGCTTAAACCGATCAAAAACAATGCCTAATTCCCAAGAGAATTCGAATTTTACAAAATCAGCTCAAAATGACAAAAACAATGCTTAATTCCCAAGAGAATTCGAATTTCACAAAAACAGCTTAAAATGACTAAAAACAATGTTTTGTACCCTTGGGTATGAAAAATGAGAAAAAACAATGCTTAATTCCCAAGGGAATTCGAATTTTTCAAAAACAGCTCAAAATGACCTAAAACAATGCTTAATTCCCAAGGGAATTCAAATTTTTCAAAAACAGCTCAAAATGACCTAAAACAATGCTTAATTCCCAAGGGAATTCGAATTTTACAAAAACAGCTCAAAATGACCAAAAACAATGCCCAGTTCCCAAGGGAATTCGAATTTTACTAAAACAGCTCAAAATGACCTAAAACAATGCTTAATTCCCAAGGGAATTCAAATTTTTCAAAGACAGCTCAAAATGACCTAAAACAATGCTTAATTCCCAAGGGAATTCGAATTTTACAAAAACAGCTCAAAATGACCAAAAACAATGCCCAGTTCCCAAGGGAATTCGAATTTTACTAAAACAGCTCAAAATGACCTAAAACAATGCTTAATTCTCAAGGGAATTCAAATTTTTCAAAAACAGCTCAAAATGACCTAAAACAATGCATAATTCCCAAGGGAATTCGAATTTTTCGAAAACAGCTCAAAATGACCTAAAACAATGCCCAGTTCCCAAGGGAATTCGAATTTTACAAAAACAGCTCAAAATGACCTAAAACAATGCTTAATTCACAAGGGAATTCGAATTTTTTAAAAACAGCTCAAAATGACCTAAAACAATGCTTAATTCCCAAGGGAATTTGAATTTTTCAAAAACAGCTCAAAATGACGAAAAACAAGGCCCAGTTCCCAAGGGAATTCGAATTTTTCAAAAACAGCTCAAAATGACCTAAAACAATGCTTAATTCCCAAGGGAATTCGAATTTTACAAAAACAGCTTAAACCGATCAAAAACAATGCCTAATTCCCAAGGGAATTCGAATTTTTCAAAAACAGCTCAAAATGACCTAAAACAATGTTTAATTCCCAAGGGAATTTGAATTTTTAAAAAACAGCTCAAAATGACCAAAAACAATGCCCAGTTCCCAAGGGAATTCGAATTTTATAAAATCAGTTCAAAATGACCTAAAACAATGCTTAATTCCCAAGGGAATTCGAATTTTACAAAAACAGCTCAAAATGACCTAAAACAATGCTTAATTCCTAAGGGAATTCGAATTTTTCAAAAACAGCTCAAAATAACCTAAAACAATGCATAATTCCCAAGGGAATTCGAATTTTTCAAAACCAGCTCAAAATGACCTAAAATAATGCTTAATTCCAAAGGGAATTCGAATTTTTCAAAAACAGCTCAAAATGACCTAAAACAATGCTTAATTCCCAAGGGAATTCGAATTTTACAAAAACAGCTTAAAATGACTTAAAACAATGCTTAATTCCCAAGGGAATTTGAATTTTTCAAAAACAGCTCAAAATGACCAAAAACAATGCTTAATTCCCAAGGGAATTCGAATTTCACAAAAACAGCTTAAAATGACTAAAAACAATGCTTTGTACCCTTGGGTATGAAAAATGAGAAAAAACAATGTTTAATTCCCAAGGGAATTCGAATTTTTCAAAAACAGCTCAAAATGACCTAAAACAATGCTTAATTCCCAAGGGAATTCGAATTTTACAAAAACAGCTTAAAATGACCTAAAACAATGCTTAATTCCCAAGGGAATTCGAATTTTTCAAAAACAGCTCAAAATGACCTAAAACAATGCTTAATTCCCAAGGGAATTCGAATTTTACAAAAACAGCTTAAACCGATCAAAAACAATGCCTAATTCCCAAGAGAATTCGAATTTTACAAAATCAGCTCAAAATGACAAAAACAATGCTTAATTCCCAAGGGAATTCGAATTTTACAAAAACAGCTTAAACCGATCAAAAACAATGCCTAATTCCCAAGAGAATTCGAATTTTACAAAATCAGCTCAAAATGACAAAAACAATGCTTAATTCCCAAGGGAATTCGAATTTCACAAAAACAGCTTAAAATGACTAAAAACAATGCTTTGTACCCTAGGGTATGAAAAATGAGAAAAAACAATGCTTAATTCCCAAGGGAATTCGAATTTTTCAAAAACAGCTCAAAATGACCAAAAACAATGCCCAGTTCCCAAGGGAATTCGAATTTTACAAAAACAGCTCAAAATGACGTAAAATAATGTTTAATTCCCAAGGGAATTCGAATTTTTCAAAAACAGCTCAAAATGACCTAAAACAATGCTAAATTCCCTCGGGAAATTGAATTTTTCAAAAACAGCTCAAAATGACCTGAAACAATGCTTAATTCCCAAGGGAATTCGAATTTTTCAAAAACAGCTCAAAATGACCTAAAATAATGCTTAATTCCCAAGGGAATTCGAATTTTTCAAAAACAGCTCAAAATGACCTAAAACAATGCTTAATTCCCAAGGGAATTCGAATTTTACAAAAACAGCTCAAAATGACCTAAAACAATGCTTAATTCACAAGGGAATTCGAACTTTTCAAAAACAGCTTAAAATGACCTAAAACAATGCTTAATTCCCAAGGGAATTCAAATTTTTCAAAAACAGCTCAAAATGACCTAAAACAATGATTAATTCCCAAGGGAATTCGAATTTTACAAAAACAGCTTAAACCGCTCAAAAACGATGCCTAATTCCCAAGGGAATTCGAATTTTTCAAAAACAGCTCAAAATGACCTAAAACAATGCTTAATTCCCAAGGGAATTTGAGTTTTTCAAAAACAGTTCAAAATGACCAAAAACAATGCCCAGTTCAAAGGGAATTCGAATTTTACAAAATCAGTTCAAAATGACCTAAAACAATGCATAATTCCCAAGGGAATTCGAATTTTTCAAAACCAGCTCAAAATGACCTAAAATAATGCTTAATTCCAAAGGGAATTCGAATTTTTCAAAAACAGCTCAAAATGACCTAAAACAATGCTTACTTCCCAAGGGAATTCCAATTTTACAAAAACAGCTTAAAATGACTTAAAACAATGCCTAATTCCCAAGGGAATTTGAATTTTTCAAAAACAGCTCCAAATGACCAAAAACAATGCTTAATTCCCAAGGGAATTCGAATTTCACAAAAACAGCTTAAAATGACTAAAAACAATGCTTTGTACCCTTGGGTATGAAAAATGAGAAAACACAATGTTTAATTCCCAAGGGAATTCGAATTTTTCAAAAACGGCTCAAAATGACCTAAAACAATGCTTAATTCCCAAGGGAATTCGAATTTTACAAAAACAGCTTAAAATGATCAAAAACAATGCCTAATTCTCAAGAGAATTTGAATTTTACAAAATCAGCTCAAAATGACAAAAACAATGCTTAATTCCCAAGGGAATTCGAATTTCACAAAAACAGCTTAAAATGACTAAAAACAATGCTTTGTACCCTTGGGTATCAAAAATGAGAAAAAACAATGCTTAATTCCCAAGGGAATTCGAATTTTTCAAAAACAGCTCAAAATGACCTAAAACAATGCTTAATTCCCAAGGGAATTCTAATTTTACAAAAACAACTTAAAATGACTTAAAACAATGCTTAATTCCCAAGGGAATTTGAATTTTTCAAAAACAGCTCAAAATGACAAAAAATTCCTTAATTCCCAAGGGAATTCGAATTTCACAAAAACAGCTTAAAATGACTAAAAACAATGCTTTGTACCCTTGGGTATGAAAAATGAGAAAAAACAATGCTTAATTCCCAAGGGAATTCGAATTTTTCAAAAACAGCTCAAAATGACCTAAAACAATGCTTAATTCCCAAGGGAATTCGAATTTTTCAAAAACAGCTCAAAATGACCTAAAACAATGCTTAATTCCCAAGGGAATTCGAATTTTACAAAAACAACTTAAAATGACTTGAAACAATGCTTAATTCCCAAGGGAATTTGAATTTTTCAAAAACAGCTCAAAATGACAAAAAATTCCTTAATTCCCAAGGGAATTCGAATTTCACAAAAACAGCTTAAAATGACTAAAAACAATGCTTTGTACCCTTGGGTATGAAAAATGAGAAAAAACAATGCTTAATTCCCAAGGGAATTCGAATTTTTCAAAAACAGCTCAAAATGACCTAAAACAATGCTTAATTCCCAAGGGAATTCGAATTTTTCAAAAACAGCTCAAAATGACCTAAAACAATGCTTAATTCCCAAGGGAATTCAAATTTTTCAAAGACAGCTCAAAATGACCTAAAACAATGCTTAATTCCCAAGGGAATTCGAATTTTACAAAAACAGCTCAAAATGACCTAAAACAATGCTTAATTCCTAAGGGAATTCGAATTTTTCAAAAACAGCTCAAAATAACCTAAAACAATGCTTAATTCCCAAGGGAATTCGAATTTTTCAAAACCAGCTCAAAATGACCTAAAATAATGCTTAATTCCAAAGGGAATTCGAATTTTTCAAAAACAGCTCAAAATGACCTAAAACAATGCTTAATTCCCAAGGGAATTCGAATTTTACAAAAACAGCTTAAAATGACTTAAAACAATGCTTAATTCCCAAGGGAATTTGAATTTTTCAAAAACAGCTCAAAATGACCAAAAACAATGCTTAATTCCCAAGGGAATTCGAATTTCACAAAAACAGCTTAAAATGACTAAAAACAATGCTTTGTACCCTTGGGTATGAAAAATGAGAAAAAACAATGTTTAATTCCCAAGGGAATTCGAATTTTTCAAAAACAGCTCAAAATGACCTAAAACAATGCTTAATTCCCAAGGGAATTCGAATTTTACAAAAACAGCTTAAAATGACCTAAAACAATGCTTAATTCCCAAGGGAATTCGAATTTTTCAAAAACAGCTCAAAATGACCTAAAACAATGCTTAATTCCCAAGGGAATTCGAATTTTACAAAAACAGCTTAAACCGATCAAAAACAATGCCTAATTCCCAAGAGAATTCGAATTTTACAAAATCAGCTCAAAATGACAAAAACAATGCTTAATTCCCAAGGGAATTCGAATTTTACAAAAACAGCTTAAACCGATCAAAAACAATGCCTAATTCCCAAGAGAATTCGAATTTTACAAAATCAGCTCAAAATGACAAAAACAATGCTTAATTCCCAAGGGAATTCGAATTTCACAAAAACAGCTTAAAATGACTAAAAACAATGCTTTGTACCCTAGGGTATGAAAAATGAGAAAAAACAATGCTTAATTCCCAAGGGAATTCGAATTTTTCAAAAACAGCTCAAAATGACCCAAAACAATGCCCAGTTCCCAAGGGAATTCGAATTTTACAAAAACAGCTCAAAATGACGTAAAATAATGTTTAATTCCCAAGGGAATTCGAATTTTTCAAAAACAGCTCAAAATGACCTAAAACAATGCTAAATTCCCTCGGGAAATTGAATTTTTCAAAAACAGCTCAAAATGACCTGAAACAATGCTTAATTCCCAAGGGAATTCGAATTTTTCAAAAACAGCTCAAAATGACCTAAAATAATGCTTAATTCCCAAGGGAATTCGAATTTTTCAAAAACAGCTCAAAATGACCTAAAACAATGCTTAATTCCCAAGGGAATTCGAATTTTACAAAAACAGCTCAAAATGACCTAAAACAATGCTTAATTCACAAGGGAATTCGAACTTTTCAAAAACAGCTCAAAATGACCTAAAACAATGCTTAATTCCCAAGGGAATTCAAATTTTTCAAAAACAGCTCAAAATGACCTAAAACAATGATTAATTCCCAAGGGAATTCGAATTTTACAAAAACAGCTTAAACCGATCAAAAACGATGCCTAATTCCCAAGGGAATTCGAATTTTTCAAAAACAGCTCAAAATGACCTAAAACAATGCTTAATTCCCAAGGGAATTTGAGTTTTTCAAAAACAGTTCAAAATGACCAAAAACAATGCCCAGTTCAAAGGGAATTCGAATTTTACAAAATCAGTTCAAAATGACCTAAAACAATGCATAATTCCCAAGGGATTTCGAATTTTTCAAAACCAGCTCAAAATGACCTAAAATAATGCTTAATTCCAAAGGGAATTCGAATTTTTCAAAAACAGCTCAAAATGACCTAAAACAATGCTTACTTCCCAAGGGAATTCCAATTTTACAAAAACAGCTTAAAATGACTTAAAACAATGCCTAATTCCCAAGGGAATTTGAATTTTTCAAAAACAGCTCAAAATGACCAAAAACAATGCTTAATTCCCAAGGGAATTCGAATTTCACAAAAACAGCTTAAAATGACTAAAAACAATGCTTTGTACCCTTGGGTATGAAAAATGAGAAAAAACAATGTTTAATTCCCAAGGGAATTCGAATTTTTCAAAAACGGCTCAAAATGACCTAAAACAATGCTTAATTCCCAAGGGAATTCGAATTTTACAAAAACAGCTTAAAATGATCAAAAACAATGCCTAATTCTCAAGAGAATTTGAATTTTACAAAATCAGCTCAAAATGACAAAAACAATGCTTAATTCCCAAGGGAATTCGAATTTCACAAAAACAGCTTAAAATGACTAAAAACAATGCTTTGTACCCTTGGGTATGAAAAATGAGAAAAAACAATGCTTAATTCCCAAGGGAATTCGAATTTTTCAAAAACAGCTCAAAATGACCTAAAACAATGCTTAATTCCCAAGGGAATTCTAATTTTACAAAAACAACTTAAAATGACTTAAAACAATGCTTAATTCCCAAGGGAATTTGAATTTTTCAAAAACAGCTCAAAATGACAAAAAATTCCTTAATTCCCAAGGGAATTCGAATTTCACAAAAACAGCTTAAAATGACTAAAAACAATGCTTTGTACCCTTGGGTATGAAAAATGAGAAAAAACAATGCTTAATTCCCAAGGGAATTCGAATTTTTCAAAAACAGCTCAAAATGACCTAAAACAATGCTTAATTCCCAAGGGAATTCGAATTTTTCAAAAACAGCTCAAAATGACCTAAAACAATGCTTAATTCCCAAGGAAATTCGAATTTTACAAAAACAACTTAAAATGACTTGAAACAATGCTTAATTCCCAAGGGAATTTGAATTTTTCAAAAACAGCTCAAAATGACAAAAAATTCCTTAATTCCCAAGGGAATTCGAATTTCACAAAAACAGCTTAAAATGACTAAAAACAATGCTTTGTACCCTTGGGTATGAAAAATGAGAAAAAACAATGCTTAATTCCCAAGGGAATTCGAATTTTTCAAAAACAGCTCAAAATGACCTAAAACAATGCTTAATTCCCAAGGGAATTCGAATTTTTCAAAAACAGCTCAAAATGACCTAAAACAATGCTTAATTCCCAAGGGAATTCAAATTTTTCAAAGACAGCTCAAAATGACCTAAAACAATGCTTAATTCCCAAGGGAATTCGAATTTTACAAAAACAGCTCAAAATGACCAAAAACAATGCCCAGTTCCCAAGGGAATTCGAATTTTACTAAAACAGCTCAAAATGACCTAAAACAATGCTTAATTCCCAAGGGAATTCAAATTTTTCAAAGACAGCTCAAAATGACCTAAAACAATGCTTAATTCCCAAGGGAATTCGAATTTTACAAAAACAGCTCAAAATGACCAAAAACAATGCCCAGTTCCCAAGGGAATTCGAATTTTACTAAAACAGCTCACAATGACCTAAAACAATGCTTAATTCTCAAGGGAATTCAAATTTTTCAAAAACAGCTCAAAATGACCTAAAACAATGCATAATTCCCAAGGGAATTCGAATTTTTCGAAAACAGCTCAAAATGACCTAAAACAATGCCCAGTTCCCAAGGGAATTCGAATTTTACAAAAACAGCTCAAAATGACCTAAAACAATGCTTAATTCACAAGGGAATTCGAATTTTTTAAAAACAGCTCAAAATGACCTAAAACAATGCTTAATTCCCAAGGGAATTTGAATTTTTCAAAAACAGCTCAAAATGACGAAAAACAAGGCCCAGTTCCCAAGGGAATTCGAATTTTTCAAAAACAGCTCAAAATGACCTAAAACAATGCTTAATTCCCAAGGGAATTCGAATTTTACAAAAACAGCTTAAACCGATCAAAAACAATGCCTAATTCCCAAGGGAATTCGAATTTTTCAAAAACAGCTCAAAATGACCTAAAACAATGTTTAATTCCCAAGGGAATTTGAATTTTTAAAAAACAGCTCAAAATGACCAAAAACAATGCCCAGTTCCCAAGGGAATTCGAATTTTATAAAATCAGTTCAAAATGACCTAAAACAATGCTTAATTCCCAAGGGAATTCGAATTTTACAAAAACAGCTCAAAATGACCTAAAACAATGCTTAATTCCTAAGGGAATTCGAATTTTTCAAAAACAGCTCAAAATAACCTAAAACAATGCATAATTCCCAAGGGAATTCGAATTTTTCAAAACCAGCTCAAAATGACCTAAAATAATGCTTAATTCCAAAGGGAATTCGAATTTTTCAAAAACAGCTCAAAATGACCTAAAACAATGCTTAATTCCCAAGGGAATTCGAATTTTACAAAAACAGCTTAAAATGACTTAAGACAATGCTTAATTCCCAAGGGAATTTGAATTTTTCAAAAACAGCTCAAAATGACCAAAAACAATGCTTAATTCCCAAGGGAATTCGAATTTCACAAAAACAGCTTAAAATGACTAAAAACAATGCTTTGTACCCTTGGGTATGAAAAATGAGAAAAAACAATGTTTAATTCCCAAGGGAATTCGAATTTTTCAAAAACGGCTCAAAATGACCTAAAACAATGCTTAATTCCCAAGGGAATTCGAATTTTTCAAAAACAGCTCAAAATGACCTAAAACAATGCTTAATTCCCAAGGGAATTCGAATTTTACAAAAACAACTTAAAATGACTTAAAACAATGCTTAATTCCCAAGAGAATTTGAATTTTTCAAAAACAGTTCAAAATGACCTAAAACAATGCTTAATTCCCAAGGGAATTCGAATTTTACAAAAACAGCTTAAACCGATCAAAAACAATGCCTAATTCCCAAGAGAATTCGAATTTTACAAAATCAGCTCAAAATGACAAAAACAATGCTTAATTCCCAAGAGAATTCGAATTTCACAAAAACAGCTTAAAATGACTAAAAACAATGGTTTGTACCCTTGGGTATGAAAAATGAGAAAAAACAATGTTTAATTCCCAAGGGAATTCGAATTTCACAAAAACAGCTTAAAATGACTAAAAACAATGCTTTGTACCCTTGGGTATGAAAAATGAGGAAAAACAATGCTTAATTCCCAAGGGAATTCAAATTTTCAAAAACAGCTTAAAATGACTTAAAACAATGCTTAATTCCCAAGGGAATTTGAATTTTTCAAAAACAGCTCAAAATGACCAAAAACAATGCTTAATTCCCAAGGGAATTCGAATTTCACAAAAACAGCTTAAAATGACTAAAAACAATGCTTTGTACCCTTGGGTATGAAAAATGAGAAAAAACAATGTTTAATTCCCAAGGGAATTCGAATTTTTCAAAAACGGCTCAAAATGACGTAAAACAATGCTTAATTCCCAAGGGAATTCGAATTTTACAAAAACAACTTAAAATGACTTAAAACAATGCTTAATTCCCAAGAGAATTTGAATTTTTCAAAAACAGTTCAAAATGACCTAAAACAATGCTTAATTCCCAAGGGAATTCGAATTTTACAAAAACAGCTTAAACCGATCAAAAACAATGCCTAATTCCCAAGAGAATTCGAATTTTACAAAATCAGCTCAAAATGACAAAAACAATGCTTAATTCCCAAGAGAATTCGAATTTCACAAAAACAGCTTAAAATGACTAAAAACAATGCTTTGTACCCTTGGGTATGAAAAATGAGAAAAAACAATGTTTAATTCCCAAGGGAATTCGAATTTCACAAAAACAGCTTAAAATGACTAAAAACAATGCTTTGTACCCTTGGGTATGAAAAATGAGGAAAAACAATGCTTAATTCCCAAGGGAATTCAAATTTTCAAAAACAGCTCAAAATGACCTAAAACAATGCTTAATTCCCAAGGGAATTCGAATTTTACAAAAACAGCTTAAACCGATCAAAAACAATGCCTAATTCCCAAGAGAATTCGAATTTTACAAAATCAGCTCAAAATGACCTAAAACAATGCCCAGTTCCCAAGGGAATTCGAATTTTACAAAAACAGCTCAAAATGACCTAAAACAATGCTTAATTCACAAGGGAATTCGAATTTTTCAAAAACAGCTCAAAATGACCTAAAACAATGCTTAATTCCCAAGGGAATTCGAATTTTTCAAAAACAGCTCAAAATGACCTAAAACAATGCTTAATTCCCAAGGGAATTCGAATTTTACAAAAACAGCTTAAACCGATCAAAAACAATGCCTAATTCCCAAGGGAATTCGAATTTTTCAAAAACAGCTCAAAATGACCTAAAACAATGTTTAATTCCCAAGGGAATTTGAATTTTTAAAAAACAGCTCAAAATGACCAAAAACAATGCCCAGTTCCCAAGGGAATTCGAATTTTATAAAATCAGTTCAAAATGACCTAAAACAATGCTTAATTCCTAAGGGAATTCGAATTTTTCAAAAACAGCTCAAAATAACCTAAAATAATGCATAATTCCCAAGGGAATTCGAATTTTTCAAAACCAGCTCAAAATGACCTAAAATAATGCTTAATTCCAAAGGGAATTCGAATTTTCCAAAAACAGCTCAAAATGACCTAAAACAATGCTTAATTCCCAAGGGAATTCGAATTTTTCAAAAACGGCTCAAAATGACCTAAAACAATGCTTAATTCCCAAGGGAATTCGAATTTTACAAAAACAGCTTAAAATGATCAAAAACAATGCCTAATTCTCAAGAAAATTTGAATTTTACAAAATCAGCTCAAAATGACAAAAACAATGCTTAATTCCCAAGGGAATTCGAATTTCACAAAAACAGCTTAAAATGACTAAAAACAATGCTTTGTACCCTTGGGTATGAAAAATGAGAAAAACAATGCTTAATTCCCAAGGGAATTCGAATTTTTCAAAAACAGCTCAAAATGACCTAAAACAATGCTTAATTCCCAAGGGAATTCGAATTTTACAAAAACAACTTAAAATGACTTAAAACAATGCTTAATTCCCAAGGGAATTTGAATTTTTCAAAAACAGTTCAAAATGACAAAAAATTCCTTAATTCCCAAGGGAATTCGAATTTCACAAAAACAGCTTAAAATGACTAAAAACAATGCTTTGTACCCTTGGGTATGAAAAATGAGAAAAAACAATGCTTAATTCCCAAGGGAATTCGAATTTTTCAAAAACAGCTCAAAATGACCTAAAACAATGCTTAATTCCCAAGGGAATTCGAATTTTACAAAAACAGCTTAAACCGATCAAAAACAATGCCTAATTCCCAAGAGAATTCGAATTTTACAAAATCAGCTCAAAATGACAAAAACAATGCTTAATTCCCAAGAGAATTCGAATTTCACAAAACAGCTTAAAATGACTAAAAACAATGTTTTGTACCCTTGGGTATGAAAAATGAGAAAAAACAATGCTTAATTCCCAAGGGAATTCGAATTTTTCAAAAACAGCTCAAAATGACCTAAAACAATGCTTAATTCCCAAGGGAATTCGAATTTTTCAAAAACAGCTCAAAATGACCTAAAACAATGCTTAATTCCCAAGGGAATTCGAATTTTTCAAAAACAGTTCAAAATGACCTAAAACAATGCTTAATTCCCAAGGGAATTTGAATTTTTCAAAAACAGCTCAAAATGACCAAAACAATGCCCAGTTCCCAAGGGAATTCGAATTTTACAAAAACAGCTCAAAATGACCTAAAACAATGCTTAATTCCCAAGGGAATTCAAAATTTTCAAAGACAGCTCAAAATGACCTAAAACAATGCTTAATTCCCAAGGGAATTCGAATTTTACAAAAACAGCTCAAAATGACCAAAAACAATGCCCAGTTCCCAAGGGAATTCGAATTTTACTAAAACAGCTCAAAATGACCTAAAACAATGCTTAATTCTCAAGGGAATTCAAATTTTTCAAAAACAGCTCAAAATGACCTAAAACAATGCATAATTCCCAAGGGAATTCGAATTTTTCAAAAACAGCTCAAAATGACCTAAAACAATGCCCAGTTCCCAAGGGAATTCGAATTTTACAAAAACAGCTCAAAATGACCTAAAACAATGCTTAATTCACAAGGGAATTCGAATTTTTCAAAAACAGCTCAAAATGACCTAAAACAATGCCCAGTTCCCAAGGGAATTCGAATTTTATAAAATCAGTTCAAAATGACCTAAAACAATGCTTAATTCCCAAGGGAATTCAAATTTTCAAAAACAGCTTAAAATGACTAAAAACAATGCTTTGTACCCTTGGGTATGAAAAATGAGAAAAAACAATGTTTAATTCCCAAGGGAATTCGAATTTCACAAAAACAGCTTAAAATGACTAAAAACAATGCTTTGTACCCTTGGGTATGAAAAATGAGGAAAAACAATTCTTAATTCCCAAGGGAATTCAAATTTTCAAAAACAGCTTAAAATGACTTAAAACAATGCTTAATTCCCAAGGGAATTTGAATTTTTCAAAAACAGCTCAAAATGACCAAAAACAATGCTTAATTCCCAAGGGAATTCGAATTTCACAAAAACAGCTTAAAATGACTAAAAACAATGCTTTGTACCCTTGGGTATGAAAAATGAGAAAAAACAATGTTTAATTCCCAAGGGAATTCGAATTTTTCAAAAACGGCTCAAAATGACGTAAAACAATGCTTAATTCCCAAGGGAATTCGAATTTTACAAAAACAACTTAAAATGACTTAAAACAATGCTTAATTCCCAAGAGAATTTGAATTTTTCAAAAACAGTTCAAAATGACCTAAAACAATGCCTAATTCCCAAGAGAATTCGAATTTTACAAAATCAGCTCAAAATGACAAAAACAATGCTTAATTCCCAAGAGAATTCGAATTTCACAAAAACAGCTTAAAATGACTAAAAACAATGCTTTGTACCCTTGGGTATGAAAAATGAGAAAAAACAATGTTTAATTCCCAAGGGAATTCGAATTTCACAAAAACAGCTTAAAATGACTAAAAAACAATGCTTTGTACCCTTGGGTATGAAAAATGAGGAAAAACAATGCTTAATTCCCAAGGGAATTCAAATTTTCAAAAACAGCTCAAAATGACCTAAAACAATGCTTGATTCCCAAGGGAATTCGAATTTTACAAAAACAGCTTAAACCGATCAAAAACAATGCCTAATTCCCAAGAGAATTCGAATTTTACAAAATCAGCTCAAAATGACCTAAAACAATGCCCAGTTCCCAAGGGAATTCGAATTTTACAAAAACAGCTCAAAATGACCTAAAACAATGCTTAATTTACAAGGGAATTCGAATTTTTCAAAAACAGCTCAAAATGACCTAAAACAATGCTTAATTCCCAAGGGAATTCGAATTTTTCAAAAACAGCTCAAAATGACCTAAAACAATGCTTAATTCCCAAGGGAATTCGAATTTTTCAAAAACAGCTCAAAATGACCTAAAACAATGCCTAATTCCCAAGGGAATTCGAATTTTTCAAAAACAGCTCAAAATGACCTAAAACAATGTTTAATTCCCAAGGGAATTTGAATTTTTAAAAAACAGCTCAAAATGACCAAAAACAATGCCCAGTTCCCAAGGGAATTCGAATTTTATAAAATCAGTTTAAAATGACCTAAAACAATGCTTAATTCCCAAGGGAATTCGAATTTTACAAAAACAGCTCAAAATGACCTAAAACAATGCTTAATTCCTAAGGGAATTCGAATTTTTCAAAAACAGCTCAAAATAACCTAAAACAATGCATAATTCCCAAGGGAATTCGAATTTTTCAAAACCAGCTCAAAATGACTTAAAATAATGCTTAATTCCAAAGGGAATTCGAATTTTTCAAAAACAGCTCAAAATGACCTAAAACAATGCTTAATTCCCAAGGGAATTCGAATTTTTCAAAAACGGCTCAAAATGACCTAAAACAATGCTTAATTCCCAAGGGAATTCGAATTTTACAAAAACAGCTTAAAATGATCAAAAACAATGCCTAATTCTCAAGAAAATTTGAATTTTACAAAATCAGCTCAAAATGACAAAAACAATGCTTAATTCCCAAGGGAATTCGAATTTCACAAAAACAGCTTAAAATGACTAAAAACAATGCTTTGTACCCTTGGGTATGAAAAATGAGAAAAAACAATGCTTAATTCCCAAGGGAATTCGAATTTTTCAAAAACAGCTCAAAATGACCTAAAACAATGGTTAATTCCCAAGGGAATTCGAATTTTACAAAAACAACTTAAAATGACTTAAAACAATGCTTAATTCCCAAGGGAATTTGAATTTTTCAAAAACAGTTCAAAATGACAAAAAATTCCTTAATTCCCAAGGGAATTCGAATTTCACAAAAACAGCTTAAAATGACTAAAAACAATGCTTTGTACCCTTGGGTATGAAAAATGAGAAAAAACAATGCTTAATTCCCAAGGGAATTCGAATTTTTCAAAAACAGCTCAAAATGACCTAAAACAATGCTTAATTCCCAAGGGAATTCGAATTTTACAAAAACAGCTTAAACCGATCAAAAACAATGCCTAATTCCCAAGAGAATTCGAATTTTACAAAATCAGCTCAAAATGACAAAAACAATGCTTAATTCCCAAGAGAATTCGAATTTCACAAAAACAGCTTAAAATGACTAAAAACAATGTTTTGTACCCTTGGGTATGAAAAATGAGAAAAAACAATGCTTAATTCCCAAGGGAATTCGAATTTTTCAAAAACAGCTCAAAATGACCTAAAACAATGCTTAATTCCCAAGGGAATTCGAATTTTTCAAAAACAGCTCAAAATGACCTAAAACAATGCTTAATTCCCAAGGGAATTCGAATTTTTCAAAAACAGTTCAAAATGACCTAAAACAATGCTTAATTCCAAAGGGAATTTGAATTTTTCAAAAACAGCTCAAAATGACCAAAACAATGCCCAGTTCCCAAGGGAATTCGAATTTTACAAAAACAGCTCAAAATGACCTAAAACAATGCTTAATTCCCAAGGGAATTCAAAATTTTCAAAGACAGCTCAAAATGACCTAAAACAATGCTTAATTCCCAAGGGAATTCGAATTTTACAAAAACAGCTCAAAATGACCAAAAACAATGCCCAGTTCCCAAGGGAATTCGAATTTCACAAAAACAGCTTAAAATGACTAAAAACAATGTTTTGTACCCTTGGGTATGAAAAATGAGAAAAAACAATGCTTAATTCCCAAGGGAATTCGAATTTTTCAAAAACAGCTCAAAATGACCTAAAACAATGCTTAATTCCCAAGGGAATTCGAATTTTTCAAAAACAGCTCAAAATGACCTAAAACAATGCTTAATTCCCAAGGGAATTCGAATTTTTCAAAAACAGTTCAAAATGACCTAAAACAATGCTTAATTCCAAAGGGAATTTGAATTTTTCAAAAACAGCTCAAAATGACCAAAACAATGCCCAGTTCCCAAGGGAATTCGAATTTTACAAAAACAGCTCAAAATGACCTAAAACAATGCTTAATTCCCAAGGGAATTCAAATTTTTCAAAGACAGCTCAAAATGACCTAAAACAATGCTTAATTCCCAAGGGAATTCGAATTTTACAAAAACAGCTCAAAATGACCAAAAACAATGCCCAGTTCCCAAGGGAATTCGAATTTTACTAAAACAGCTCAAAATGACCTAAAACAATGCTTAATTCTCAAGGGAATTCAAATTTTTCAAAAACAGCTCAAAATGACCTAAAACAATGCATAATTCCCAAGGGAATTCGAATTTTTCAAAAACAGCTCAAAATGACCTAAAACAATGCCCAGTTCCCAAGGGAATTCGAATTTTACAAAAACAGCTCAAAATGACCTAAAACAATGCTTAATTCACAAGGGAATTCGAATTTTTCAAAAACAGCTCAAAATGACCTAAAACAATGCCCAGTTCCCAAGGGAATTCGAATTTTATAAAATCAGTTCAAAATGACCTAAAACAATGCTTAATTCCCAAGGGAATTCGAATTTTACAAAAACAGCTCAAAATGACCTAAAACAATGCTTAATTCCTAAGGGAATTCGAATTTTTCAAAAACAGCTCAAAATAACCTAAAACAATGCATAATTCCCAAGGGAATTCGAATTTTTCAAAACCAGCTCAAAATGACCTAAAATAATGCTTAATTCCAAAGGGAATTCGAATTTTTCAAAAACAGCTCAAAATGACCTAAAACAATGCTTAATTCCCAAGGGAATTCGAATTTTTCAAAAACGGCTCAAAATGACCTAAAACAATGCTTAATTCCCAAGGGAATTCGAATTTTACAAAAACAGCTTAAAATGATCAAAAACAATGCCTAATTCTCAAGAAAATTTGAATTTTACAAAATCAGCTCAAAATGACAAAAACAATGCTTAATTCCCAAGGGAATTCGAATTTCACAAAAACAGCTTAAAATGACTAAAAACAATGCTTTGTACCCTTGGGTATGAAAAATGAGAAAAAACAATGCTTAATTCCCAAGGGAATTCGAATTTTTCAAAAACAGCTCAAAATGACCTAAAACAATGCTTAATTCCCAAGGGAATTCGAATTTTTCAAAAACAGCTTAAAATGACTAAAAACAATGCTTTGTACCCTTGGGTATGAAAAATGAGAAAAAACAATGCCCAGTTCCCAAGGGAATTCGAATTTTACTAAAACAGCTCAAAATGACCTAAAACAATGCTTAATTCTCAAGGGAATTCAAATTTTTCAAAAACAGCTCAAAATGACCTAAAACAATGCATAATTCCCAAGGGAATTCGAATTTTTCAAAAACAGCTCAAAATGACCTAAAACAATGCCCAGTTCCCAAGGGAATTCGAATTTTACAAAAACAGCTCAAAATGACCTAAAACAATGCTTAATTCACAAGGGAATTCGAATTTTTCAAAAACAGCTCAAAATGACCTAAAACAATGCCCAGTTCCCAAGGGAATTCGAATTTTATAAAATCAGTTCAAAATGACCTAAAACAATGCTTAATTCCCAAGGGAATTCGAATTTTACAAAAACAGCTCAAAATGACCTAAAACAATGCTTAATTCCTAAGGGAATTCGAATTTTTCAAAAACAGCTCAAAATAACCTAAAACAATGCATAATTCCCAAGGGAATTCGAATTTTTCAAAACCAGCTCAAAATGACCTAAAATAATGCTTAATTCCAAAGGGAATTCGAATTTTTCAAAAACAGCTCAAAATGACCTAAAACAATGCTTAATTCCCAAGGGAATTCGAATTTTTCAAAAACGGCTCAAAATGACCTAAAACTTTGCTTAATTCCCAAGGGAATTCGAATTTTACAAAAACAGCTTAAAATGATCAAAAACAATGCCTAATTCTCAAGAAAATTTGAATTTTACAAAATCAGCTCAAAATGACAAAAACAATGCTTAATTCCCAAGGGAATTCGAATTTCACAAAAACAGCTTAAAATGACTAAAAACAATGCTTTGTACCCTTGGGTATGAAAAATGAGAAAAAACAATGCTTAATTCCCAAGGGAATTCGAATTTTTCAAAAACAGCTCAAAATGACCTAAAACAATGCTTAATTCCCAAGGGAATTCGAATTTTACAAAAACAACTTAAAATGACTTAAAACAATGCTTAATTCCCAAGGGAATTTGAATTTTTCAAAAACAGTTCAAAATGACAAAAAATTCCTTAATTCCCAAGGGAATTCGAATTTCACAAAAACAGCTTAAAATGACTAAAAACAATGCTTTGTACCCTTGGGTATGAAAAATGAGAAAAAACAATGCTTAATTCCCAAGGGAATTCGAATTTTTCAAAAACAGCTCAAAATGACCTAAAACAATGCTTAATTCCCAAGGGAATTCGAATTTTTCAAAAACAGCTCAAAATGACCTAAAACAATGCTTAATTCCCAAGGGAATTCGAATTTTACAAAAACAACTTAAAATGACTTAAAACAATGCTTAATTCCCAAGGGAATTTGAATTTTTCAAAAACAGCTCAAAATGACAAAAAATTCCTTAATTCCCAAGGGAATTCGAATTTCACAAAAACAGCTTAAAATGACTAAAAACAATGCTTTGTACCCTTGGGTATGAAAAATGAGAAAAAACAATGCTTAATTCCCAAGGGAATTCGAATTTTTCAAAAACAGCTCAAAATGACCTAAAACAATGCTTAATTCCCAAGGGAATTCGAATTTTACAAAAACAGCTTAAACCGATCAAAAACAATGCCTAATTCCCAAGAGAATTCGAATTTTACAAAATCAGCTCAAAATGACAAAAACAATGCTTAATTCCCAAGAGAATTCGAATTTCACAAAAACAGCTTAAAATGACTAAAAACAATGTTTTGTACCCTTGGGTATGAAAAATGAGAAAAAACAATGCTTAATTCCCAAGGGAATTCGAATTTTTCAAAAACAGCTCAAAATGACCTAAAACAATGCTTAATTCCCAAGGGAATTCGAATTTTTCAAAAACAGCTCAAAATGACCTAAAACAATGCTTAATTCCCAAGGGAATTCGAATTTTTCAAAAACAGTTCAAAATGACCTAAAACAATGCTTAATTCCAAAGGGAATTTGAATTTTTCAAAAACAGCTCAAAATGACCAAAACAATGCCCAGTTCCCAAGGGAATTCAAATTTTACAAAAACAGCTCAAAATGACCTAAAACAATGCTTAATTCCCAAGGGAATTCAAAATTTTCAAAGACAGCTCAAAATGACCTAAAACAATGCTTAATTCCCAAGGGAATTCGAATTTTACAAAATCAGCTCAAAATGACCAAAAACAATGCCCAGTTCCCAAGGGAATTCGAATTTTACTAAAACAGCTCAAAATGACCTAAAACAATGCTTAATTCTCAAGGGAATTCAAATTTTTCAAAAACAGCTCAAAATGACCTAAAACAATGCATAATTCCCAAGGGAATTCGAATTTTTCAAAAACAGCTCAAAATGACCTAAAACAATGCCCAGTTCCCAAGGGAATTCGAATTTTACAAAAACAGCTCAAAATGACCTAAAACAATGCTTAATTCACAAGGGAATTCGAATTTTTCAAAAACAGCTCAAAATGACCTAAAACAATGCTTAATTCCCAAGGGAATTTGAATTTTTCAAAAACAGCTCAAAATGACGAAAAACAATGCCCAGTTCCCAAGGGAATTCGAATTTTTCAAAAACAGCTCAAAATGACCTAAAACAATGCTTAATTCCCAAGGGAATTCGAATTTTACAAAAACAGCTTAAACCGATCAAAAACAATGCCTAATTCCCAAGGGAATTCGAATTTTTCAAAAACAGCTCAAAATGACCTAAAACAATGCTTAATTCCCAAGGGAATTTGAATTTTTCAAAAACAGCTCAAAATGACGAAAAACAATGCCCAGTTCCCAAGGGAATTCGAATTTTTCAAAAACAGCTCAAAATGACCTAAAACAATGCTTAATTCCCAAGGGAATTCGAATTTTACAAAAACAGCTTAAACCGATCAAAAACAATGCCTAATTCCCAAGGGAATTCGAATTTTTCAAAAACAGCTCAAAATGACCTAAAACAATGTTTAATTCCCAAGGGAATTTGAATTTTTAAAAAACAGCTCAAAATGACCAAAAACAATGCCCAGTTCCCAAGGGAATTCGAATTTTATAAAATCAGTTCAAAATGACCTAAAACAATGCCTAATTCCCAAGGGAATTCAAATTTTTCAAAGACAGCTCAAAATGATCTAAAACAATGCTTAATTCCCAAGGGAATTCGAATTTTACAAAAACAGCTCAAAATGACCAAAAACAATGCCCAGTTCCCAAGGGAATTCGAATTTTTCAAAAACAGCTCAAAATGACCTAAAACAATGCTTAATTCCCAAGGGAATTCGAATTTTACAAAAACAGCTTAAACCGATCAAAAACAATGCCTAATTCCCAAGGGAATTCGAATTTTTCAAAAACAGCTCAAAATGACCTAAAACAATGTTTAATTCCCAAGGGAATTTGAATTTTTAAAAAACAGCTCAAAATGACCAAAAACAATGCCCAGTTCCCAAGGGAATTCGAATTTTATAAAATCAGTTCAAAATGACCTAAAACAATGCCTAATTCCCAAGGGAATTCAAATTTTTCAAAGACAGCTCAAAATGATCTAAAACAATGCTTAATTCCCAAGGGAATTCGAATTTTACAAAAACAGCTCAAAATGACCAAAAACAATGCCCAGTTCCCAAGGGAATTCGAATTTTACTAAAACAGCTCAAAATGACCTAAAACCTTGCTTAATTCTCAAGGGAATTCAAATTTTTCAAAAACAGCTCAAAATGACCTAAAACAATGCATAATTCCCAAGGGAATTCGAATTTTTCAAAAACAGCTCAAAATGACCTAAAACAATGCCCAGTTCCCAAGGGAATTCGAATTTTACAAAAACAGCTCAAAATGACCTAAAACAATGCTTAATTCACAAGGGAATTCGAATTTTTCAAAAACAGCGCAAAATGACCTAAAACAATGCCCAGTTCCCAAGGGATTTTGAATTTTTCAAAAACAGCTCAAAATGACCAAAAACAATGCCCAGTTCCCAAGGGAATTCGAATTTTACAAAAACAGCTCAAAATGACCTAAAACAATGCTTAATTCCCAAGGGAATTCGAATTTTTCAAAACCAGCTCAAAATGACCTAAAATAATGTTTAATTCCCAAGGGAATTCGAATTTTTCAAAAACAGCTCAAAATGACCTAAAACAATGCTAAATTCCCTCGGGAAATTGAATTTTTCAAAAACAGCTCAAAATGACCTGAAACAATGCTTAATTCCCAAGGGAATTCGAATTTTTCAAAAACAGCTCAAAATGACCTAAAACAATGCTTAATTCCCAAGGGAATTCGAATTTTTCAAAAACAGCTCAAAATGACCCTAAAACAATGCTTAATTCCCAAAGGAATTCGAATTTTTCAAAAACATTTTAAAATGACCTAAAACAATGCTTAATTCCCAAGGGAATTCGAATTTTTCAAAAACATCTCAAAATGACCTAAAACAATGCTTAATTCCCAAGGGAATTCGAATTTTACAAAAACAGTTTAAACCGATCAAAAACAATGCCTAATTCCCAAGGGAATTCGAATTTTTCAAAACCAGCTCAAAATGACCTAAAACAATGCTTAATTCCCTAGGGAATTTGAATTTTTCAAAAACAGCTCAAAATGACCAAAAACAATGCCCAGTTCCCAAGGGAATTCGAACTTTACAAAATCAGTTCAAAATGACCTAAAACAATGCTTAATTCCCAAGGGAATTCGAATTTTACAAAAACAGCTCAAAATGACCTAAAACAATGCTTAATTTCTAAGGGAATTGGAATTTTTCAAAAACAGCTCAAAATAACCTAAAACAATGCATAATTCCCAAGGGAATTCGAATTTTTCAAAACCAGCTCAAAATGACCTAAAATAATGCTTAATTCCCAAGGGAATTCGAATTTTTCAAAAACAGCTCAAAATGACCTAAAACAATGCTTAATTCCCAAGGGAATTCGAATTTTACAAAAACAGCTTAAAATGATCAAAAACAATGCCTAATTCTCAAGAGAATTCGAATTTTACAAAATCAGCTCAAAATGACAAAAACAATGCTTAATTCCCAAGGGAATTCGAATTTCACAAAAACAGCTTAAAATGACTAAAAACAATGCTTTGTACCCTTGGGTATGAAAAATGAGAAAAAACAATGCTCAATTCCCAAGGGAATTTGAATTTTTCAAAAACAGCTCAAAATGACCAAAAACAATGCCCAGTTCCCAAGGGAATTCGAATTTTACAAAAACAGCTCAAAATGACCTAAAACAATGCTTAATTCCCAAGGGAATTCGAATTTTACAAAAACAGCTCAAAATGACCTAAAACAATGCTTAATTCCTAAGGGAATTCAAATTTTTCAAAAACAGCTCAAAATAACCTAAAACAATGCTTAATTCCCAAGGGAATTCGAATTTTTCAAAACCAGCTCAAAATGACCTAAAATAATGCTTAATTCCCAAGGGAATTCGAATTTTTCAAAAACAGCTCAAAATGACCTAAAACAATGCTTAATTCCCAAGGGAATTCGAATTTTTCAAAAACAGCTCAAAATGACCTAAAACAATGCTTAATTCCCAAGGGAATTCGAATTTTTCAAAAAACGCTCAAAATGACCTAAAACAATGCTTAATTCCCAAGGGAATTCGAATTTTACAAAAACAGCTTAAACCGATCAAAAACAATGCCTAATTCCCAAGAGAATTCGAATTTTACAAAATCAGCTCAAAATGACAAAAACAATGCTTAATTCCCAAGGGAATTCGAATTTCACAAAAACAGCTTAAAATGATTAAAAACAATGCTTTGTACCCTTGGGTATGAAAAATGAGAAAAAACAATGCTTAATTCCCAAGGGAATTCGAATTTTTCAAAAACAGCTCAAAATGACCTAAAACAATGCTTAATTCCAAGGGAATTCGAATTTTTCAAAAACAGCTCAAAATGACCTAAAACAATGCTTAATTCCCAAGGGAATTCGAATTTTTCAAAAACAGTTCAAAATGACCTAAAACAATGCTTAATTCCCAAGGGAATTTGAATTTTTCAAAAACAGCTCAAAATGACCAAAAACAATGCCCAGTTCCCAAGGTAATTCGAATTTTACAAAAACAGCTCAAAATGACCTAAAACAATGCTAAATTCCCAAGGGAATTCGAATTTTTCAAAACCAGCTCAAAATGACCTAAAATAATGTTTCATTCCCAAGGGAATTCGAATTTTTCAAAAACTGCTCAAAATGACCTAAAACAATGCTAAATTCCCTCGGGAAATTGAATTTTTCAAAAACAGCTCAAAATTACCTGAAACAATGCTTAATTCCCAAAGGAATTCGAATTTTTCAAAAACAGCTCAAAATGACCTAAAACAATGCTTAATTCCCAAGGGAATTCGAATTTTTCAAAAACAGCTCAAAATGACCTAAAACAATGCTTAATTCCCAAGGGAATTCGAATTTTTCAAAAACATCTCAAAATGACCTAAAACAATGCTTAATTCCCAAGGGAATTCGAATTTTACAAAAACAGCTTAAACCGATCAAAAACAATGCCTAATTCCCAAGGGAATTCGAATTTTTCAAAAACAGCTCAAAATGACCTAAAACAATGCTTAATTCCCAAGGGAATTTGAATTTTTCAAGAACAGCTCAAAATGACCAAAAACAATGCCCAGCTCCCAAGGGAATTCGAACTTTACAAAATCAGTTCAAAATGACCTAAAACAATGCTTAATTCCCAAGGGAATTCGAATTTTACAAAAACAGCTCAAAATGACCTAAAACAATGCTTAATTCCTAAGGGAATTGGAATTTTTCAAAAACTGCTCAAAATGACCTAAAACAATGCTAAATTCCCTCGGGAAATTGAATTTTTCAAAAACAGCTCAAAATGACCTGAAACAATGCTTAATTCCCAAAGGAATTCGAATTTTTCAAAAACAGCTCAAAATGACCTAAAACAATGCTTAATTCCCAAGGGAATTCGAATTTTTCAAAAACAGCTCAAAATGACCTAAAACAATGCTTAATTCCCAAGGGAATTCGAATTTTTCAAAAACATCTCAAAATGACCTAAAACAATGCTTAATTCCCAAGGGAATTCGAATTTTACAAAAACAGCTTAAACCGATCAAAAACAATGCCTAATTCCCAAGGGAATTCGAATTTTTCAAAAACAGCTCAAAATGACCTAAAACAATGCTTAATTCCCAAGGGAATTTGAATTTTTCAAGAACAGCTCAAAATGACCAAAAACAATGCCCAGTTCCCAAGGGAATTCGAACTTTACAAAATCAGTTCAAAATGACCTAAAACAATGCTTAATTCCCAAGGGAATTCGAATTTTACAAAAACAGCTCTTAATGACCTAAAACAATGCTTAATTCCTAAGGGAATTGGAATTTTTCAAAAACAGCTCAAAATAACCTAAAACAATGCATAATTCCCAAGGGAATTCGAATTTTTCAAAACCAGCTCAAAATGACCTAAAATAATGCTTAATTCCCAAGGGAATTCGAATTTTACAAAATCAGCTCAAAATGACAAAAACAATGCTTAATTCCCAAGGGAATTCGAATTTCACAAAAACAGCTTAAAATGACTAAAAACAATGCTTTGTACCCTTGGGTATGAAAAATGAGAAAAAACAATGCTTAATTCCCAAGGGAATTCGAATTTTTCAAAAACAGTTCAAAATGACCTAAAACAATGCTTAATTCCCAAGGGAATTCGAATTTTTCAAAAACAGCTCAAAATGACCTAAAACAATGTTTAATTCCCAAGGGAATTCGAATTTTTCAAAAACAGTTCAAAATGACCTAAAACAATTCTTAATTCCCAAGGGAATTTGAATTTTTCAAAAACAGCTCAAAATGACCAAAAACAATGCCCAGTTCCCAAGGGAATTCGAATTTTACAAAAACAGCTCAAAATGACCTTAAACAATGCTTAATTCCCAAGGGAATTCAAATTTTTCAAAAACAGCTCAAAATGACCTAAAACAATGCTTAATTCCCAAGGGAATTCGAATTTTACCAAAAACAGCTCAAAATGACTTAAAACAATGCTTAATTCCCAAGGGAATTTGAATTTTTCAAAAACAGCTCAAAATGACCAAAAACAATGCCTAATTCCCAAGGGAATTCGAATTTTTCAAAAACAGCTCAAAATGACCTAAAACAATGCTTAATTCCCAAGGGAATTTGAATTTTTCAAAAACAGCTCAAAATGACCAAAAACAATGCCCAGTTCCCAAGGGAATTCGAACTTTACAAAATCAGTTCAAAATGACCTAAAACAATGCTTAATTCCCAAGGGAATTCGAATTTTACAAAAACAGCTCAAAATGACAAAAACAATGCTTAATTCCCAAGGGAATTCGAATTTTACAAAAACAGCTCAAAATGACCTAAAACAATGCTTAATTCCCAAGGGAATTCGAATTTTTCAAAACCAGCTCAAAATGACCTAAAATAATGTTTAATTCCCAAGGGAATTCGAATTTTTCAAAAACAGCTCAAAATGACCTAAAACAATGCTAAATTCCCTCGGGAAATTGAATTTTTCAAAAACAGCTCAAAATGACCTGAAACAATGCTTAATTCCCAAGGGAATTCGAATTTTTCAAAAACAGCTCAAAATGACCTAAAACAATGCTTAATTCCCAAGGGAATTCGAATTTTACAAAAACAGCTTAAACCGATCAAAAACAATGCCTAATTCCCAAGGGAATTCGAATTTTTCAAAAACAGCTCAAAATGACCTAAAACAATGCTTAATTCCCAAGGGAATTTGAATTTTTCAAAAACAGCTCAAAATGACCAAAAACAATGCCCAGTTCCCAAGGGAATTCGAACTTTACAAAATCAGTTCAAAATGACCTAAAACAATGCTTAATTCCCAAGGGAATTCGAATTTTACAAAAACAGCTCAAAATGACCTAAAACAATGCTTAATTCCTAAGGGAATTGGAATTTTTCAAAAACAGCTCAAAATAACCTAAAACAATGCATAATTCCCAAGGGAATTCGAATTTTTCAAAACCAGCTCAAAATGACCTAAAATAATGCTTAATTCCCAAGGGAATTCGAATTTTACAAAATCAGCTCAAAATGACAAAAACAATGCTTAATTCCCAAGGGAATTCGAATTTCACAAAAACAGCTTAAAATGACTAAAAACAATGCTTTGTACCCTTGGGTATGAAAAATGAGAAAAAACAATGCTTAATTCCCAAGGGAATTCGAATTTTTCAAAAACAGCTCAAAATGACCTAAAACAATGCTTAATTCCCAAGGGAATTCGAATTTTTCAAAAACAGCTCAAAATGACCTAAAACAATGTTTAATTCCCAAGGGAATTCCAATTTTTCAAAAACAGTTCAAAATGACCTAAAACAATTCTTAATTCCCAAGGGAATTTGAATTTTTCAAAAACAGCTCAAAATGACCAAAAACAATGCCCAGTTCCCAAGGGAATTCGAATTTTACAAAAACAGCTCAAAATGACCTTAAACAATGCTTAATTCCCAAGGGAATTCAAATTTTTCAAAAACAGCTCAAAATGACCTAAAACAATGCTTAATTCCCAAGGGAATTCGAATTTCACAAAAACAGCTTAAAATGACTAAAAACAATGCTTTGTACCCTTGGGTATGAAAAATGAGAAAAAACAATGCTTAATTCCCAAGGGAATTCGAATTTTTCAAAAACAGTTCAAAATGACCTAAAACAATGCTTAATTCCCAAGGGAATTCGAATTTTTCAAAAACAGCTCAAAATGACCTAAAACAATGTTTAATTCCCAAGGGAATTCCAATTTTTCAAAAACAGTTCAAAATGACCTAAAACAATGCTTAATTCCCAAGGGAATTCGAATTTTACAAAAACAGCTCAAAATGACAAAAACAATGCTTAATTCCCAAGGGAATTCGAATTTTACAAAAACAGCTCAAAATGACCTAAAACAATGCTTAATTCCCAAGGGAATTCGAATTTTTCAAAACCAGCTCAAAATGACCTAAAATAATGTTTAATTCCCAAGGGAATTCGAATTTTTCAAAAACAGCTCAAAATGACCTAAAACAATGCTAAATTCCCTCGGGAAATTGAATTTTTCAAAAACAGCTCAAAATGACCTGAAACAATGCTTAATTCCCAAGGGAATTCGAATTTTTCAAAAACAGCTCAAAATGACCTAAAACAATGCTTAATTCCCAAGGGAATTATAATTTTACAAAAACAGCTTAAACCGATCAAAAACAATGCCTAATTCCCAAGGGAATTCGAATTTTTCAAAAACAGCTCAAAATGACCTAAAACAATGCTTAATTCCCAAGGGAATTTGAATTTTTCAAAAACAGCTCAAAATGACCAAAAACAATGCCCAGTTCCCAAGGGAATTCGAACTTTACAAAATCAGTTCAAAATGACCTAAAACAATGCTTAATTCCCAAGGGAATTCGAATTTTACAAAAACAGCTCAAAATGACAAAAACAATGCTTAATTCCCAAGGGAATTCGAATTTTACAAAAACAGCTCAAAATGACCTAAAACAATGCTTAATTCCCAAGGGAATTCGAATTTTTCAAAACCAGCTCAAAATGACCTAAAATAATGTTTAATTCCCAAGGGAATTCGAATTTTTCAAAAACAGCTCAAAATGACCTAAAACAATGCTAAATTCCCTCGGGAAATTGAATTTTTCAAAAACAGCTCAAAATGACCTGAAACAATGCTTAATTCCCAAGGGAATTCGAATTTTTCAAAAACAGCTCAAAATGACCTAAAACAATGCTTAATTCCCAAGGGAATTCGAATTTTACAAAAACAGCTTAAACCGATCAAAAACAATGCCTAATTCCCAAGGGAATTCGAACTTTACAAAATCAGTTCAAAATGACCTAAAACAATGCTTAATTCCCAAGGGAATTCGAATTTTACAAAAACAGCTCAAAATGACCTAAAGCAATGCTTAATTCCTAAGGGAATTGGAATTTTTCAAAAACAGCTCAAAATGACCAAAAACAATGCCCAGTTCCCAAGGGAATTCGAACTTTACAAAATCAGTTCAAAATGACCTAAAACAATGCTTAATTCCCAAGGGAATTCGAATTTTACAAAAACAGCTCAAAATGACAAAAACAATGCTTAATTCCCAAGGGAATTCGAATTTTACAAAAACAGCTCAAAATGACCTAAAACAATGCTTAATTCCCAAGGGAATTCGAATTTTTCAAAACCAGCTCAAAATGACCTAAAATAATGTTTAATTCCCAAGGGAATTCGAATTTTTCAAAAACAGCTCAAAATGACCTAAAACAATGCTAAATTCCCTCGGGAAATTGAATTTTTCAAAAACAGCTCAAAATGACCTGAAACAATGCTTAATTCCCAAGGGAATTCGAATTTTTCAAAAACAGCTCAAAATGACCTAAAACAATGCTTAATTCCCAAGGGAATTCGAATTTTACAAAAACAGCTTAAACCGATCAAAAACAATGCCTAATTCCCAAGGGAATTCGAACTTTACAAAATCAGTTCAAAATGACCTAAAACAATGCTTAATTCCCAAGGGAATTCGAATTTTTCAAAAACAGATCAAAATGACCTAAAACAATGCTTAATTCCCAAGGGAATTCGAATTTTTCAAAAACATCTCAAAATGACCTAAAACAATGCTTAATTCCCAAGGGAATTCGAATTTTACAAAAACAGCTTAAACCGATCAAAAACAATGCCTAATTCCCAAGGGAATTCGAATTTTTCAAAAACAGCTCAAAATGACCTAAAACAATGCTTAATTCCCAAGGGAATTTGAATTTTTCAAGAACAGCTCAAAATGACCAAAAACAATGCCCAGTTCCCAAGGGAATTCGAACTTTACAAAATCAGTTCAAAATGACCTAAAACAATGCTTAATTCCCAAGGGAATTCGAATTTTACAAAAACAGCTCAAAATGACCTAAAACAATGCTTAATTCCTAAGGGAATTGGAATTTTTCAAAAACAGCTCAAAATAACCTAAAACAATGCATAATTCCCAAGGGAATTCGAATTTTTCAAAACCAGCTCAAAATGACCTAAAATAATGCTTAATTCCCAAGGGAATTCGAATTTTACAAAATCAGCTCAAAATGACAAAAACAATGCTTAATTCCCAAGGGAATTCGAATTTCACAAAAACAGCTTAAAATGACTAAAAACAATGCTTTGTACCCTTGGGTATGAAAAATGAGAAAAAACAATGCTTAATTCCCAAGGGAATTCGAATTTTTCAAAAACAGTTCAAAATGACCTAAAACAATGCTTAATTCCCAAGGGAATTCGAATTTTTCAAAAACAGCTCAAAATGACCTAAAACAATGTTTAATTCCCAAGGGAATTCCAATTTTTCAAAAACAGTTCAAAATGACCTAAAACAATTCTTAATTCCCAAGGGAATTTGAATTTTTCAAAAACAGCTCAAAATGACCAAAAACAATGCCCAGTTCCCAAGGGAATTCGAATTTTACAAAAACAGCTCAAAATGACCTTAAACAATGCTTAATTCCCAAGGGAATTCAAATTTTTCAAAAACAGCTCAAAATGACCTAAAACAATGCTTAATTCCCAAGGGAATTCGAATTTTACCAAAAACAGCTCAAAATGACTTAAAACAATGCTTAATTCCCAAGGGAATTTGAATTTTTCAAAAACAGCTCAAAATGACCAAAAACAATGCCTAATTCCCAAGGGAATTCGAATTTTTCAAAAACAGCTCAAAATGACCTAAAACAATGCTTAATTCCCAAGGGAATTTGAATTTTTCAAAAACAGCTCAAAATGACCAAAAACAATGCCCAGTTCCCAAGGGAATTCGAACTTTACAAAAACAGCTCAAAATGACCTAAAACAATGCTTAATTCCCAAGGGAATTCGAATTTTTCAAAAACAGCTCAAAATGACAAAAACAATGCTTAATTCCCAAGGGAATTCGAATTTTACAAAAACAGCTCAAAATGACCTAAAACAATGCTTAATTCCCAAGGGAATTCGAATTTTTCAAAACCAGCTCAAAATGACCTAAAATAATGTTTAATTCCCAAGGGAATTCGAATTTTTCAAAAACAGCTCAAAATGACCTAAAACAATGCTAAATTCCCTAGGGAAATTGAATTTTTCAAAAACAGCTCAAAATGACCTGAAACAATGCTTAATTCCCAAGGGAATTCGAATTTTTCAAAAACAGCTCAAAATGACCTAAAACAATGCTTAATTCCCAAGGGAATTATAATTTTACAAAAACAGCTTAAACCGATCAAAAACAATGCCTAATTCCCAAGGGAATTCGAATTTTTCAAAAACAGCTCAAAATGACCTAAAACAATGCTTAATTCCCAAGGGAATTTGAATTTTTCAAAAACAGCTCAAAATGACCAAAAACAATGCCCAGTTCCCAAGGGAATTCGAACTTTACAAAATCAGTTCAAAAAGACCTAAAACAATGCTTAATTCCCAAGGGAATTCGAATTTTACAAAAACAGCTCAAAATGACAAAAACAATGCTTAATTCCCAAGGGAATTCGAATTTTACAAAAACAGCTCAAAATGACCTAAAACAATGCTTAATTCCCAAGGGAATTCGAATTTTTCAAAACCAGCTCAAAATGACCTAAAATAATGTTTAATTCCCAAGGGAATTCGAATTTTTCAAAAACAGCTCAAAATGACCTAAAACAATGCTAAATTCCCTCGGGAAATTGAATTTTTCAAAAACAGCTCAAAATGACCTGAAACAATGCTTAATTCCCAAGGGAATTCGAATTTTTCAAAAACAGCTCAAAATGACCTAAAACAATGCTTAATTCCCAAGGGAATTCGAATTTTACAAAAACAGCTTAAACCGATCAAAAACAATGCCTAATTCCCAAGGGAATTCGAACTTTACAAAATCAGTTCAAAATGACCTAAAACAATGCTTAATTCCCAAGGGAATTCGAATTTTACAAAAACAGCTCAAAATGACCTAAAACAATGCTTAATTCCTAAGGGAATTGGAATTTTTCAAAAACAGCTCAAAATGACCAAAAACAATGCCCAGTTCCCAAGGGAATTCGAACTTTACAAAATCAGTTCAAAATGACCTAAAACAATGCTTAATTCCCAAGGGAATTCGAATTTTACAAAAACAGCTCAAAATGACAAAAACAATGCTTAATTCCCAAGGGAATTCGAATTTTACAAAAACAGCTCAAAATGACCTAAAACAATGCTTAATTCCCAAGGGAATTCGAATTTTACAAAAACAGCTCAAAATGACCTAAAACAATGCTTAATTCCTAAGGGAATTGGAATTTTTCAAAAACAGCTCAAAATAACCTAAAACAATGCATAATTCCCAAGGGAATTCGAATTTTTCAAAACCAGCTAAAAATGACCTAAAATAATGCTTAATTCCCAAGGGAATTCGAATTTTTCAAAAACAGCTCAAAATGACCTAAAACAATGCTTAATTCCAAAGGGAATTCGGATTTTACAAAAACAGCTTAAAATGATCAAAAACAATGCCTAATTCCCAAGGGAATTCGAATTTTTCAAAAACAGCTCAAAATGACCTAAAACAATGCTTAATTCCCAAGGGAATTCGAATTTTTCAAAAACAGCTCAAAATGACCTAAAACAATGTTTAATTCCCAAGGGAATTCGAATTTTTCAAAAACAGTTCAAAATGACCTAAAACAATTCTTAATTCCCAAGGGAATTTGAATTTTTCAAAAACAGCTCAAAATGACCAAAAACAATGCCCAGTTCCCAAGGGAATTCGAATTTTACAAAAACAGCTCAAAATGAGCTTAAACAATGCTTAATTCCCAAGGGAATTCAAATTTTTCAAAAACAGCTCAAAATGACCTAAAACAATGCTTAATTCCTAAGGGAATTCGAATTTTACAAAAACAGCTCAAAATGACCTAAAACAATGCTTAATTCCTAAGGGAATTGGAATTTTTCAAAAACAGCTCAAAATAACCTAAAACAATGCATAATTCCCAAGGGAATTCGAATTTTTCAAAACCAGCTAAAAATGACCTAAAATAATGCTTAATTCCCAAGGGAATTCGAATTTTTCAAAAACAGCTCAAAATGACCTAAAACAATGCTTAATTCCCAAGGGAATTCGGATTTTACAAAAACAGCTTAAAATGATCAAAAACAATGCTTAATTCCCAAGGGAATTCGAATTTCACAAAAACAGCTTAAAATGACTAAAAACAATGCTTTGTACCCTTGGGTATGAAAAATGAGAAAAAACGATGCTTAATTCCCAAGGGAATTCGAATTTTTCAAAAACAGCTCAAAATGACCTAAAACAATGCTTAATTCCCAAGGGAATTCGAATTTTTCAAAAACAGCTCAAAATGACCTAAAACAATGTTTAATTCCCAAGGGAATTCGAATTTTTCAAAAACAGTTCAAAATGACCTTAATCAATTCTTAATTCCCAAGGGAATTTGAATTTTTCAAAAACAGCTCAAAATGACCAAAAACAATGCCCAGTTCCCAAGGGAATTCGAATTTTACAAAATCAGTTCAAAATGACCTAAAACAATGCTTAAT
This sequence comes from Haliclystus octoradiatus, assembly GCA_916610825.1. Lineage (NCBI taxonomy): Eukaryota > Metazoa > Cnidaria > Staurozoa > Stauromedusae > Haliclystidae > Haliclystus > Haliclystus octoradiatus. Next base: position 20,713,507 of record OU744446.1, read on the forward strand.
TCCCAAGGGAATTCGAATTTTACAAAAACAGCTCAAAATGACAAAAACAATGCTTAATTCCCAAGGGAATTCGAATTTTACAAAAACAGCTCAAAATGACCTAAAACAATGCTTAATTCCCAAGGGAATTCGAATTTTTCAAAACCAGCTCAAAATGACCTAAAATAATGTTTAATTCCCAAGGGAATTCGAATTTTTCAAAAACAGCTCAAAATGACCTAAAACAATGCTAAATTCCCTCGGGAAATTGAATTTTTCAAAAACAGCTCAAAATGACCTGAAACAATGCTTAATTCCCAAGGGAATTCGAATTTTTCAAAAACAATTCAAAATGACCTAAAACAATGCTTAATTCCCAAGGGAATTCGAATTTTACAAAAACAGCTTAAACCGATCAAAAACAATGCCTAATTCCCAAGGGAATTCGAATTTTTCAAAAACAGCTCAAAATGACCTAAAACAATGCTTAATTCCCAAGGGAATTTGAATTTTTCAAAAACAGCTCAAAATGACCAAAAACAATGCCCAGTTCCCAAGGGAATTCGAACTTTACAAAATCAGTTCAAAATGACCTAAAACAATGCTTAATTCCCAAGGGAATTCGAATTTTACAAAAACAGCTCAAAATGACCTAAAACAATGCTTAATTCCTAAGGGAATTGGAATTTTTCAAAAACAGCTCAAAATAACCTAAAACAATGCATAATTCCCAAGGGAATTCGAATTTTTCAAAACCAGCTAAAAATGACCTAAAATAATGCTTAATTCCCAAGGGAATTCGAATTTTTCAAAAACAGCTCAAAATGACCTAAAACAATGCTTAATTCCAAAGGGAATTCGGATTTTACAAAAACAGCTTAAAATGATCAAAAACAATGCCTAATTCCCAAGGGAATTCGAATTTTTCAAAAACAGCTCAAAATGACCTAAAACAATGCTTAATTCCCAAGGGAATTCGAATTTTTCAAAAACAGCTCAAAATGACCTAAAACAATGTTTAATTCCCAAGGGAATTCGAATTTTTCAAAAACAGTTCAAAATGACCTAAAACAATTCTTAATTCCCAAGGGAATTTGAATTTTTCAAAAACAGCTCAAAATGACCAAAAACAATGCCCAGTTCCCAAGGGAATTCGAATTTTACAAAAACAGCTCAAAATGAGCTTAAACAATGCTTAATTCCCAAGGGAATTCAAATTTTTCAAAAACAGCTCAAAATGACCTAAAACAATGCTTAATTCCTAAGGGAATTCGAATTTTACAAAAACAGCTCAAAATGACTTAAAACAATGCTTAATTCCCAAGGGAATTCGAATTTTACAAAATCAGCTCAAAATGACAAAAACAATGCTTAATTTTCAAGGGAATTCGAATTTTACAAAAACAGCTCAAAATGACTTAAAACAATGCTTAATTCCTAAGAGAATTCGAATTTTTCAAAAACAGCTCAAAATAACCTAAAACAATGCATAATTCCCAAGGGAATTCGAATTTTTCAAAACCAGCTCAAAATGACCTAAAATAATGTTTAATTCCCAAGGGAATTCGAATTTTTCAAAAACAGCTCAAAATGACCTAAAAAAATGCTAAATTCCCTCGGGAAATTGAATTTTTCAAAAACAGCTCAAAATGACCTGAAACAATGCTTAATTCCCAAGGGAATTCGAATTTTTCAAAAACAGCTCAAAATGACCTAAAACAATGCTTAATTCCCAAGGGAATTCGAATTTTACAAAAACAGCTCAAAATGACCTAAAACAATGCTTAATTCCCAAGGGAATTCGAATTTTTCAAAAACAGCTCAAAATGACCTAAAAAAATGCTAAATTCCCTCGGGAAATTGAATTTTTCAAAAACAGCTCAAAATGACCTAAAATAATGTTTAATTCCCAAGGGAATTCGAATTTTTCAAAAACAGCTCAAAATGACCTAAAACAATGATAAATTCCCTCGGGAAATTGAATTTTTCAAAAACAGCTCAAAATGACCTGAAACAATGCTTAATTCCCAAGGGAATTCGAATTTTTCAAAAACAGCTCAAAATGACCTAAAACAATGCTTAATTCCCAAGGGAATTCGAATTTTACAAAAACAGCTTAAACCGATCAAAAACAATGCCTAATTCCCAAGGGAATTCGAATGTTTCAAAAACAGCTCAAAATGACCTAGAACAATGCTTAATTCCCAAGGGAATTTGAATTTTTCAAAAACAGCTCAAAATGACCAAAAACAATGCCCAGTTCCCAAGGGAATTCGAACTTTACAAAATCAGTTCAAAATGACCTAAAACAATGCTTAATTCCCAAGGGAATTCGAATTTTACAAAAACAGCTCAAAATGACCTAAAACAATGCTTAATTCCTAAGGGAATTGGAATTTTTCAAAAACAGCTCAAAATAACCTAAAACAATGCATAATTCCCAAGCGAATTCGAATTTTTCAAAACCAGCTAAAAATGACCTAAAATAATGCTTAATTCCCAAGGGAATTCGAATTTTTCAAAAACAGCTCAAAATGACCTAAAACAATGCTTAATTCCCAAGGGAATTCGGATTTTACAAAAACAGCTTAAAATGATCAAAAACAATGCCTAATTCTCAAGAGAATTCGAATTTTACAAAATCAGCTCAAAATGACAAAAACAATGCTTAATTCCCAAGGGAATTCGAATTTCACAAAAACAGCTTAAAATGACTAAAAACAATGCTTTGTACCCTTGGGTATGAAAAATGAGAAAAACGATGCTTAATTCCCAAGGGAATTCGAATTTTTCAAAAACAGCTCAAAATTACCTAAAACAATGCTTAATTCCCAAGGGAATTCGAATTTTTCAAAAACAGCTCAAAATGACCTAAAACAATGCTTAATTCCCAAGGGAATTCGAATTTTACAAAAACAGCTTAAACCGATCAAAAACAATGCCTAATTCCCAAGGGAATTCGAATGTTTCAAAAACAGCTCAAAATGACCTAAAACAATGCTTAATTCCCAAGGGAATTTGAATTTTTCAAAAACAGCTCAAAATGACCAAAAACAATGCCCAGTTCCCAAGGGAATTCGAACTTTACAAAATCAGTTCAAAATGACCTAAAACAATGCTTAATTCCCAAGGGAATTCGAATTTTACAAAAACAGCTCAAAATGACCTAAAACAATGCTTAATTCCTAAGGGAATTGGAATTTTTCAAAAACAGCTCAAAATAACCTAAAACAATGCATAATTCCCAAGGGAATTCGAATTTTTCAAAACCAGCTAAAAATGACCTAAAATAATGCTTAATTCCCAAGGGAATTCGAATTTTTCAAAAACAGCTCAAAATGACCTAAAACAATGCTTAATTCCCAAGGGAATTCGAATTTTACAAAAACAGCTCAAAATGACCTAAAACAATGTTTAATTCCCAAGGGAATTCGAATTTTTCAAAAACAGTTCAAAATGACCTAAAACAATTCTTAATTCCCAAGGGAATTTGAATTTTTCAAAAACAGCTCAAAATGACCAAAAACAATGCCCAGTTCCCAAGGGAATTCGAATTTTACAAAAACAGCTCAAAATGACCTTAAACAATGCTTAATTCCCAAGGGAATTCAAATTTTTCAAAAACAGCTCAAAATGACCTAAAACAATGCTTAATTCCCAAGGGAATTCGAATTTTACAAAAACAGCTCAAAATGACTTAAAACAATGCTTAATTCCCAAGGGAATTCGAATTTTACAAAATCAGCTCAAAATGACAAAAACAATGCTTAATTCCCAAGGGAATTCGAATTTTACAAAAACAGCTCAAAATGACCTAAAACAATGCTTAATTCCTAAGGGAATTCGAATTTTTCAAAAACAGCTCAAAATGACCTAAAACAATGCTTAATTCCCAAGGGAATTCGAATTTTTCAAAAACAGCTCAAAATGACCTAAAAAAATGCTAAATTCCCTCGGGAAATTGAATTTTTCAAAAACAGCTCAAAATGACCTAAAATAATGTTTAATTCCCAAGGGAATTCGAATTTTTCAAAAACAGCTCAAAATGACCTAAAACAATGATAAATTCCCTCGGGAAATTGAATTTTTCAAAAACAGCTCAAAATGACCTGAAACAATGCTTAATTCCCAAGGGAATTCGAATTTTTCAAAAACAGCTCAAAATGACCTAAAACAATGCTTAATTCCCAAGGGAATTCGAATTTTACAAAAACAGCTTAAACCGATCAAAAACAATGCCTAATTCCCAAGGGAATTCGAATGTTTCAAAAACAGCTCAAAATGACCTAGAACAATGCTTAATTCCCAAGGGAATTTGAATTTTTCAAAAACAGCTCAAAATGACCAAAAACAATGCCCAGTTCCCAAGGGAATTCGAACTTTACAAAATCAGTTCAAAATGACCTAAAACAATGCTTAATTCCCAAGGGAATTCGAATTTTACAAAAACAGCTCAAAATGACCTAAAACAATGCTTAATTCCTAAGGGAATTGGAATTTTTCAAAAACAGCTCAAAATAACCTAAAACAATGCATAATTCCCAAGCGAATTCGAATTTTTCAAAACCAGCTAAAAATGACCTAAAATAATGCTTAATTCCCAAGGGAATTCGAATTTTTCAAAAACAGCTCAAAATGACCTAAAACAATGCTTAATTCCCAAGGGAATTCGGATTTTACAAAAACAGCTTAAAATGATCAAAAACAATGCCTAATTCTCAAGAGAATTCGAATTTTACAAAATCAGCTCAAAATGACAAAAACAATGCTTAATTCCCAAGGGAATTCGAATTTCACAAAAACAGCTTAAAATGACTAAAAACAATGCTTTGTACCCTTGGGTATGAAAAATGAGAAAAACGATGCTTAATTCCCAAGGGAATTCGAATTTTTCAAAAACAGCTCAAAATTACCTAAAACAATGCTTAATTCCCAAGGGAATTCGAATTTTTCAAAAACAGCTCAAAATGACCTAAAACAATGCTTAATTCCCAAGGGAATTCGAATTTTACAAAAACAGCTTAAACCGATCAAAAACAATGCCTAATTCCCAAGGGAATTCGAATGTTTCAAAAACAGCTCAAAATGACCTAAAACAATGCTTAATTCCCAAGGGAATTTGAATTTTTCAAAAACAGCTCAAAATGACCAAAAACAATGCCCAGTTCCCAAGGGAATTCGAACTTTACAAAATCAGTTCAAAATGACCTAAAACAATGCTTAATTCCCAAGGGAATTCGAATTTTACAAAAACAGCTCAAAATGACCTAAAACAATGCTTAATTCCTAAGGGAATTGGAATTTTTCAAAAACAGCTCAAAATAACCTAAAACAATGCATAATTCCCAAGGGAATTCGAATTTTTCAAAACCAGCTAAAAATGACCTAAAATAATGCTTAATTCCCAAGGGAATTCGAATTTTTCAAAAACAGCTCAAAATGACCTAAAACAATGCTTAATTCCCAAGGGAATTCGAATTTTACAAAAACAGCTCAAAATGACCTAAAACAATGTTTAATTCCCAAGGGAATTCGAATTTTTCAAAAACAGTTCAAAATGACCTAAAACAATTCTTAATTCCCAAGGGAATTTGAATTTTTCAAAAACAGCTCAAAATGACCAAAAACAATGCCCAGTTCCCAAGGGAATTCGAATTTTACAAAAACAGCTCAAAATGACCTTAAACAATGCTTAATTCCCAAGGGAATTCAAATTTTTCAAAAACAGCTCAAAATGACCTAAAACAATGCTTAATTCCCAAGGGAATTCGAATTTTACAAAAACAGCTCAAAATGACTTAAAACAATGCTTAATTCCCAAGGGAATTCGAATTTTACAAAATCAGCTCAAAATGACAAAAACAATGCTTAATTCCCAAGGGAATTCGAATTTTACAAAAACAGCTCAAAATGACCTAAAACAATGCTTAATTCCTAAGGGAATTCGAATTTTTCAAAAACAGCTCAAAATAACCTAAAACAATGCATAATTCCCAAGGGAATTCGAATTTTTCAAAAACAGTTCAAAATGACCTAAAACAATTCTTAATTCCCAAGGGAATTTGAATTTTTCAAAAACAGCTCAAAATGACCTTAAACAATGCTTAATTCCCAAGGGAATTCAAATTTTTCAAAAACAGCTCAAAATGACCTAAAACAATGCTTAATTCCCAAGGGAATTCGAATTTTACAAAAACAGCTCAAAATGACTTAAAACAATGCTTAATTCCCAAGGGAATTTGAATTTTTCAAAAACAGCTCAAAATGACCAAAAACAATGCCCAGTTCCCAAGGGAATTCGAATTTTACAAAAACAGCTCAAAATGCCCTAAAACAATTCTTAATTCCCAAGGGAATTCAAATTTTTCAAAAACAGCTCAAAATGACCTAAAACAATGCTTAATTCCCAAAGGAATTCGAATTTTTCAAAAACAGCTCAAAATGACCTTAAACAATGCTTAATTCCCAAGGGAATTCAAATTTTTCAAAAACAGCTCAAAATGACCTAAAACAATGCTTAATTCCCAAGGGAATTCGAATTTTACAAAAACAGCTCAAAATGACTTAAAACAATGCTTAATTCCCAAGGGAATTTGAATTTTTCAAAAACAGCTCAAAATGACCAAAAACAATGCCCAGTTGCCAAGGGAATTCGAATTTTACAAAAACAGCTCAAAATGCCCTAAAACAATTCTTAATTCCCAAGGGAATTCAAATTTTTCAAAAACAGCTCAAAATGACCTAAAACAATGCTTAATTCCCAAAGGAATTCGAATTTTACAAAAACAGCTCAAAATGACATAAAACAATGCTTAATTCCCAAGGGAATTTGAATTTTTCAAAAACAGCTCAAAATGACCAAAAACAATGCCCAGTTCCCAAGGGAATTCGAATTTTACAAAAACAGCTCAAAATGACCTAAAACAATGCTTAATTCCCAAGGGAATTCAAATTTTTCAAAAACAGCTCAAAATGACCTAAAACAATGCTTAATTCCCAAGGGAATACGATTTTTACAAAAACAGCTCAAAATGACTTAAAACAATGCTTAATTCCCAAGGGAATTCGAATTTTACAAAATCAGCTCAAAATGACAAAAACAATGCTTAATTCCCAAGGGAATTCGAATTTTACAAAAACAGCTCAAAATGACCTAAAACAAGGCTTAATTCCCAAGGGAATTCGAATTTTTCAAAAACAGCTCAAAATTACCTAAAACAATGCTTAATTCCCAAGGGAATTTGAATTTTTCAAAAACAGCTCAAAATGACATAAAACAATGCTTAATTCCCAAGGGAATTTGAATTTTTCAAAAACAGTTCAAAATGACCAAAAACAATGCCCAGTTCCCAAGGGAATTCGAATTTTACAAAAACAGCTCAAAATGACCTAAAACAATGCTTAATTCCCAAAGGAATTCAAATTTTTCAAAAACAGCTCAAAATGACTTAAAACAATGCTTAATTCCCAAGGGAATTCGAATTTTACAAAATCAGCTCAAAATGACAAAAACAATGCTTAATTCCCAAGGGAATTCGAATTTTACAAAAACAGCTCAAAATGACCTAAAACAAGGCTTAATTCCCAAGGGAATTCGAATTTTTCAAAAACAGCTCAAAATGACCTAAAACAATGCTTAATTCCCAAGGGAATTTGAATTTTTCAAAAACAGCTCAAAATGACATAAAACAATGCTTAATTCCCAAGGGAATTTGAATTTTTCAAAAACAGTTCAAAATGACCAAAAACAATGCCCAGTTCCCAAGGGAATTCGAATTTTACAAAAACAGCTCAAAATGACCTAAAACAATGCTTAATTCCCAAAGGAATTCAAATTTTTCAAAAACAGCTCAAAATGACCTAAAACAATGCTTAATTCCCAAGGGAATTCGAATTTTACAAAATCAGCTCAAAATGACAAAAACAATGCTTAATTCCCAAGGGAATTCGAATTTTACAAAAACAGCTCAAAATGACCTAAAACAATGCTTAATTCCCAAGGGAATTCGAATTTTTCAAAAACAGCTCAAAATGACCTAAAACAATGCTTAATTCCCAAGGGAATTTGAATTTTTCAAAAACAGCTCAAAATGACCTAAAACAATGCTTAATTCCTAAGGGAATTCGAATTTTACGAAAACAGCTTAAACCGATCAAAAACAATGCCTAATTCCCAAGAGAATTCGAATTTTACAAAATCTGCTCAAAATGACAAAAACAATGCTTAATTCCCAAGGGATTTTGAATTTCACAAATACAGCTTAAAATGACTAAAAACAATGCTTTGTACCCTTGGGTATGAAAAATGAGAAAAAACAATGCTTAATTTCCAAGGGAATTCGAATTTTGCAAAAACAGCTCAAAATGACCTAAAACAATGCTTAATTCCCAAGGGAATTCGAATTTTTCAAAAACAGCTCAAAATGACCTAAAACAATGCTTAATTCCCAAGGGAATTCGAATTTTTCAAAAACAGTTCAAAATGACCTAAAACAATGCTTAATTCCCAAGGGAATTCGAATATTTCAAAACCAGCTCAAAATGACCTGAAATAATGTTTAATTCCCAAGGGAATTCAAATTTTTCAAAAACAGCTCAAAATGACCTAAAACAATGCTAAATTCCCTCGGGAAATTGAATTTTTCAAAAACAGCTAAAAATGACCTGAAACAATGCTTAATTCCCAAGGGAATTTGAATTTTTCAAAAACAGCTCAAAATGACATAAAACAATGCTTAATTCCCAAGGGAATTTGAATTTTTCAAAAACAGCTCAAAATGACCTTAAACAATGCTTAATTCCCAAGGGAATTCAAATTTTTCAAAAACAGCTCAAAATGACCTAAAACAATGCTTAATTCCCAAGGGAATTCGAATTTTACAAAAACAGCTCAAAATGACTTAAAACAATGCTTAATTCCCAAGGGAATTTGAATTTTTCAAAAACAGCTCAAAATGACCAAAAACAATGCCCAGTTCCCAAGGGAATTCGAATTTTACAAAAACAGCTCAAAATGCCCTAAAACAATTCTTAATTCCCAAGGGAATTCAAATTTTTCAAAAACAGCTCAAAATGACCTAAAACAATGCTTAATTCCCAAAGGAATTCGAATTTTACAAAAACAGCTCAAAATGACCTAAAACAATGCTTAATTCCCAAGGAAATTCGAATTTTTCAAAAACAGCTCAAAATGACCTAAAACAATGCTTAATTCCCAAGGGAATTTGAATTTTTCAAAAACAGCTCAAAATGACCTAAAACAATGCTTAATTCCTAAGGGAATTCGAATTTTACGAAAACAGCTTAAACCGATCAAAAACAATGCCTAATTCCCAAGAGAATTCGAATTTTACAAAATCTGCTCAAAATGACAAAAACAATGCTTAATTCCCAAGGGATTTCGAATTTCACAAATACAGCTTAAAATGACTAAAAACAATGCTTTGTACCCTTGGGTATGAAAAATGAGAAAAAACAATGCTTAATTCCCAAGGGAATTCGAATTTTGCAAAAACAGCTCAAAATGACCTAAAACAATGCTTAATTCCCAAGGGAATTCGAATTTTTCAAAAACAGCTCAAAATGACCTAAAACAATGCTTAATTCCCAAGGGAATTCGAATTTTTCAAAAACAGTTCAAAATGACCTAAAACAATGCTTAATTCCCAAGGGAATTCGAATATTTCAAAACCAGCTCAAAATGACCTGAAATAATGTTTAATTCCCAAGGGAATTCAAATTTTTCAAAAACAGCTCAAAATGACCTAAAACAATGCTAAATTCCCTCGGGAAATTGAATTTTTCAAAAACAGCTAAAAATGACCTGAAACAATGCTTAATTCCCAAGGGAATTTGAATTTTTCAAAAACAGCTCAAAATGACATAAAACAATGCTTAATTCCCAAGGGAATTTGAATTTTTCAAAAACAGCTCAAAATGACCTTTAACAATGCTTAATTCCCAAGGGAATTCAAATTTTTCAAAAACAGCTCAAAATGACCTAAAACAATGCTTAATTCCCAAGGGAATTCGAATTTTACAAAAACAGCTCAAAATGACTTAAAACAATGCTTAATTCCCAAGGGAATTTGAATTTTTCAAAAACAGCTCAAAATGACCAAAAACAATGCCCAGTTCCCAAGGGAATTCGAATTTTACAAAAACAGCTCAAAATGCCCTAAAACAATTCTTAATTCCCAAGGGAATTCAAATTTTTCAAAAACAGCTCAAAATGACCTAAAACAATGCTTAATTCCCAAAGGAATTCGAATTTTACAAAAACAGCTCAAAATGACATAAAACAATGCTTAATTCCCAAGGGAATTTGAATTTTTCAAAAACAGCTCAAAATGACCAAAAACAATGCCCAGTTCCCAAGGGAATTCGAATTTTACAAAAACAGCTCAAAATGACCTAAAACAATGCTTAATTCCCAAGGGAATTCAAATTTTTCAAAAACAGCTCAAAATGACCTAAAACAATGCTTAATTCCCAAGGGAATACGATTTTTACAAAAACAGCTCAAAATGACTTAAAACAATGCTTAATTCCCAAGGGAATTCGAATTTTACAAAATCAGCTCAAAATGACAAAAACAATGCTTAATTCCCAAGGGAATTCGAATTTTACAAAAACAGCTCAAAATGACCTAAAACAAGGCTTAATTCCCAAGGGAATTCGAATTTTTCAAAAACAGCTCAAAATGACCTAAAACAATGCTTAATTCCCAAGGGAATTTGAATTTTTCAAAAACAGCTCAAAATGACATAAAACAATGCTTAATTCCCAAGGGAATTTGAATTTTTCAAAAACAGTTCAAAATGACCAAAAACAATGCCCAGTTCCCAAGGGAATTCGAATTTTACAAAAACAGCTCAAAATGACCTAAAACAATGCTTAATTCCCAAAGGAATTCAAATTTTTCAAAAACAGCTCAAAATGACTTAAAACAATGCTTAATTCCCAAGGGAATTCGAATTTTACAAAATCAGCTCAAAATGACAAAAACAATGCTTAATTCCCAAGGGAATTCGAATTTTACAAAAACAGCTCAAAATGACCTAAAACAAGGCTTAATTCCCAAGGAAATTCGAATTTTTCAAAAACAGCTCAAAATGACCTAAAACAATGCTTAATTCCCAAGGGAATTTGAATTTTTCAAAAACAGCTCAAAATGACATAAAACAATGCTTAATTCCCAAGGGAATTTGAATTTTTCAAAAACAGTTCAAAATGACCAAAAACAATGCCCAGTTCCCAAGGGAATTCGAATTTTACAAAAACAGCTCAAAATGACCTAAAACAATGCTTAATTCCCAAAGGAATTCAAATTTTTCAAAAACAGCTCAAAATGACCAAAAACAATGCTTAATTCCCAAGGGAATTCGAATTTTACAAAATCAGCTCAAAATGACAAAAACAATGCTTAATTCCCAAGGGAATTCGAATTTTACAAAAACAGCTCAAAATGACCTAAAACAATGCTTAATTCCCAAGGGAATTCGAATTTTTCAAAAACAGCTCAAAATGACCTAAAACAATGCTTAATTCCCAAAGGAATTCGAATTTTACAAAAACAGCTCAAAATGACATAAAACAATGCTTAATTCCCAAGGGAATTTGAATTTTTCAAAAACAGCTCAAAATGACCAAAAACAATGCCCAGTTCCCAAGGGAATTCGAATTTTACAAAAACAGCTCAAAATGACCTAAAACAATGCTTAATTCCCAAGGGAATTCAAATTTTTCAAAAACAGCTCAAAATGACCTAAAACAATGCTTAATTCCCAAGGGAATACGATTTTTACAAAAACAGCTCAAAATGACTTAAAACAATGCTTAATTCCCAAGGGAATTCGAATTTTACAAAATCAGCTCAAAATGACAAAAACAATGCTTAATTCCCAAGGGAATTTGAATTTTTCAAAAACAGCTCAAAATGACCTAAAACAATGCTTAATTCCTAAGGGAATTCGAATTTTACGAAAACAGCTTAAACCGATCAAAAACAATGCCTAATTCCCAAGAGAATTCGAATTTTACAAAATCTGCTCAAAATGACAAAAACAATGCTTAATTCCCAAGGGATTTCGAATTTCACAAATACAGCTTAAAATGACTAAAAACAATGCTTTGTACCCTTGGGTATGAAAAATGAGAAAAAACAATGCTTAATTCCCAAGGGAATTCGAATTTTTCAAAAACAGCTCAAAATGACCTAAAACAATGCTTAATTCCCAAGGGAATTCGAATTTTTCAAAAACAGCTCAAAATGACCTAAAACAATGCTTAATTCCCAAGGGAATTCGAATTTTTCAAAAACAGCTCAAAATGACCTAAAACAATGCTTAATTCCCAAGGGAATTCGAATATTTCAAAACCAGCTCAAAATGACCTGAAATAATGTTTAATTCCCAAGGGAATTCAAATTTTTCAAAAACAGCTCAAAATGACCTAAAACAATGCTAAATTCCCTCGGGAAATTGAATTTTTCAAAAACAGCTAAAAATGACCTGAAACAATGCTTAATTCCCAAGGGAATTTGAATTTTTCAAAAACAGCTCAAAATGACATAAAACAATGCTTAATTCCCAAGGGAATTTGAATTTTTCAAAAACAGCTCAAAATGACCTTAAACAATGCTTAATTCCCAAGGGAATTCAAATTTTTCAAAAACAGCTCAAAATGACCTAAAACAATGCTTAATTCCCAAGGGAATTCGAATTTTACAAAAACAGCTCAAAATGACTTAAAACAATGCTTAATTCCCAAGGGAATTTGAATTTTTCAAAAACAGCTCAAAATGACCAAAAACAATGCCCAGTTCCCAAGGGAATTCGAATTTTACAAAAACAGCTCAAAATGCCCTAAAACAATTCTTAATTCCCAAGGGAATTCAAATTTTTCAAAAACAGCTCAAAATGACCTAAAACAATGCTTATTTCCCAAAGGAATTCGAATTTTACAAAAACAGCTCAAAATGACATAAAACAATGCTTAATTCCCAAGGGAATTTGAATTTTTCAAAAACAGCTCAAAATGACCAAAAACAATGCCCAGTTCCCAAGGGAATTCGAATTTTACAAAAACAGCTCAAAATGACCTAAAACAATGCTTAATTCCCAAGGGAATTCAAATTTTTCAAAAACAGCTCAAAATGACCTAAAACAATGCTTAATTCCCAAGGGAATACGATTTTTACAAAAACAGCTCAAAATGACTTAAAACAATGCTTAATTCCCAAGGGAATTCGAATTTTACAAAATCAGCTCAAAATGACAAAAACAATGCTTAATTCCCAAGGGATTTCGAATTTTACAAAAACAGCTCAAAATGACCTAAAACAAGGCTTAATTCCCAAGGGAATTTGAATTTTTCAAAAACAGCTCAAAATGACCTAAAACAATGCTTAATTCCCAAGGGAATTTGAATTTTTCAAAAACAGCTCAAAATGACATAAAACAATGCTTAATTCCCAAGGGAATTTGAATTTTTCAAAAACAGCTCAAAATGACCTTAAACAATGCTTAATTCCCAAGGGAATTCAAATTTTTCAAAAACAGCTCAAAATGACCTAAAACAATGCTTAATTCCCAAGGGAATTCGAATTTTACAAAAACAGCTCAAAATGACTTAAAACAATGCTTAATTCCCAAGGGAATTTGAATTTTTCAAAAACAGCTCAAAATGACCAAAAACAATGCCCAGTTCCCAAGGGAATTCGAATTTTACAAAAACAGCTCAAAATGACCTAAAACAAGGCTTAATTCCCAAGGGAATTCGAATTTTTCAAAAACAGCTCAAAATGACCTAAAACAATGCTTAATTCCCAAGGGAATTTGAATTTTTCAAAAACAGCTCAAAATGACATAAAACAATGCTTAATTCCCAAGGGAATTTGAATTTTTCAAAAACAGTTCAAAATGACCAAAAACAATGCCCAGTTCCCAAGGGAATTCGAATTTTACAAAAACAGCTAAAAATGACTTAAAACAATGCTTAATTCCCAAAGGAATTCAAATTTTTCAAAAACAGCTCAAAATGACTTAAAACAATGCTTAATTCCCAAGGGAATTCGAATTTTACAAAATCAGCTCAAAATGACAAAAACAATGCTTAATTCCCAAGGGAATTCGAATTTTACAAAAACAGCTCAAAATGACCTAAAACAAGGCTTCATTCCCAAGGGAATTCGAATTTTTCAAAAACAGCTCAAAATGACCTAAAACAATGCTTAATTCCCAAGGGAATTTGAATTTTTCAAAAACAGCTCAAAATGACATAAAACAATGCTTAATTCCCAAGGGAATTTGAATTTTTCAAAAACAGTTCAAAATGACCAAAAACAATGCCCAGTTCCCAAGGGAATTCGAATTTTACAAAAACAGCTCAAAATGACCTAAAACAATGCTTAATTCCCAAAGGAATTCAAATTTTTCAAAAACAGCTCAAAATGACCTAAAACAATGCTTAATTCCCAAGGGAATTCGAATTTTACAAAATCAGCTCAAAATGACAAAAACAATGCTTAATTCCCAAGGGAATTCGAATTTTACAAAAACAGCTCAAAATGACCTAAAACAATGCTTAATTCCCAAGGGAATTCGAATTTTTCAAAAACAGCTCAAAATGACCTAAAACAATGCTTAATTCCCAAAGGAATTCGAATTTTACAAAAACAGCTCAAAATGACATAAAACAATGCTTAATTCCCAAGGGAATTTGAATTTTTCAAAAACAGCTCAAAATGACCAAAAACAATGCCCAGTTCCCAAGGGAATTCGAATTTTACAAAAACAGCTCAAAATGACCTAAAACAATGCTTAATTCCCAAGGGAATTCGAATTTTTCAAAAACAGCTCAAAATGACCTAAAACAATGCTTAATTCCCAAGGGAATACGATTTTTACAAAAACAGCTCAAAATGACTTAAAACAATGCTTAATTCCCAAGGGAATTCGAATTTTACAAAATCAGCTCAAAATGACAAAAACAATGCTTAATTCCCAAGGGAATTCGAATTTTACAAAAACAGCTCAAAATGACCTAAAACAAGGCTTAATTCCCAAGGGAATTCGAATTTTTCAAAAACAGCTCAAAATGACCTAAAACAATGCTTAATTCCCAAGGGAATTTGAATTTTTCAAAAACAGCTCAAAATGACATAAAACAATGCTTAATTCCCAAGGGAATTTGAATTTTTCAAAAACAGTTCAAAATGACCAAAAACAATGCCCAGTTCCCAAGGGAATTCGAATTTTACAAAAACAGCTCAAAATGACCTAAAACAATGCTTAATTCCCAAAGGAATTCAAATTTTTCAAAAACAGCTCAAAATGACTTAAAACAATGCTTAATTCCCAAGGGAATTCGAATTTTACAAAATCAGCTCAAAATGACAAAAACAATGCTTAATTCCCAAGGGAATTCGAATTTTACAAAAACAGCTCAAAATGACCTAAAACAAGGCTTAATTCCCAAGGGAATTCGAATTTTTCAAAAACAGCTCAAAATGACTTAAAACAATGCTTAATTCCCAAGGGAATTTGAATTTTTCAAAAACAGCTCAAAATGACATAAAACAATGCTTAATTCCCAAGGGAATTTGAATTTTTCAAAAACAGTTCAAAATGACCAAAAACAATGCCCAGTTCCCAAGGGAATTCGAATTTTACAAAAACAGCTCAAAATGACCTAAAACAATGCTTAATTCCCAAAGGAATTCAAATTTTTCAAAAACAGCTCAAAATGACTTAAAACAATGCTTAATTCCCAAGGGAATTCGAATTTTACAAAATCAGCTCAAAATGACAAAAACAATGCTTAATTCCCAAGGGAATTCGAATTTTACAAAAACAGCTCAAAATGACCTAAAACAATGCTTAATTCCCAAGGGAATTCGAATTTTTCAAAAACAGCTCAAAATGACCTAAAACAATGCTTAATTCCTAAGGGAATTCGAATTTTACGAAAACAGCTTAAACCGATCAAAAACAATGCCTAATTCCCAAGAGAATTCGAATTTTACAAAATCTGCTCAAAATGACAAAAACAATGCTTAATTCCCAAGGGATTTCGAATTTCACAAATACAGCTTAAAATGACTAAAAACAATGCTTTGTACCCTTGGGTATGAAAAATGAGAAAAAACAATGCTTAATTCCCAAGGGAATTCGAATTTTGCAAAAACAGCTCAAAATGACCTAAAACAATGCTTAATTCCCAAGGGAATTCGAATTTTTCAAAAACAGCTCAAAATGACCTAAAACAATGCTTAATTCCCAAGGGAATTCGAATTTTTCAAAAACAGTTCAAAATGACCTAAAACAATGCTTAATTCCCAAGGGAATTCGAATATTTCAAAACCAGCTCAAAATGACCTGAAATAATGTTTAATTCCCAAGGGAATTCAAATTTTTCAAAAACAGCTCAAAATGACCTAAAACAATGCTTAATTCCCAAGGGAATTCGAATATTTCAAAACCAGCTCAAAATGACCTGAAATAATGTTTAATTCCCAAGGGAATTCAAATTTTTCAAAAACAGCTCAAAATGACCTAAAACAATGCTAAATTCCCTCGGGAAAATGAATTTTTCAAAAACAGCTCAAAATGACCTGAAACAATGCTTAATTCCCAAGGGAATTTGAATTTTTCAAAAACAGCTCAAAATGACATAAAACAATGCTTAATTCCCAAGGGAATTTGAATTTTTCAAAAACAGTTCAAAATGACCGAAAACAATGCCCAGTTCCCAAGGGAATTCGAATTTTACAAAAACAGCTCAAAATGACCTAAAACAATGCTTAATTCCCAAAGGAATTCAAATTTTTCAAAAACAGCTCAAAATGACTTAAAACAATGCTTAATTCCCAAGGGAATTCGAATTTTACAAAATCAGCTCAAAATGACAAAAACAATGCTTAATTCCCAAGGGAATTCGAATTTTACAAAAACAGCTCAAAATGACCTAAAACAATGCTTAATTCCCAAGGGAATTCGAATTTTTCAAAAACAGCTCAAAATAACCTAAAACAATGCTTAATTCCCAAGGGAATTGAATTCTTCAAAAACAGCTCAAAATGACCTAAAACAATGCTTAATTCCTAAGGGAATTCGAATTTTACGAAAACAGCTTAAACCGATCAAAAACAATGCCCAATTCCCAAGAGAATTCGAATTTTACAAAATCTGCTCAAAATGACAAAAACAATGCTTAATTCCCAAGGGATTTGAATTTTTCAAAAGCAGCTCAAAATGACATAAAACAAGGCTTAATTCCCAAGGGAATTCGAATTTTTCAAAAACAGCTCAAAATGACCTAAAACAATGCTTAATTCCCAAGGGAATTTGAATTTTTCAAAAACAGCTCAAAATGACATAAAACAATGCTTAATTCCCAAGGGAATTTGAATTTTTCAAAAACAGTTCAAAATGACCAAAAACAATGCCCAGTTCCCAAGGGAATTCGAATTTTACAAAAACAGCTCAAAATGACCTAAAACAATGCTTAATTCCCAAAGGAATTCAAATTTTTCAAAAACAGCTCAAAATGACCTAAAACAATGCTTAATTCCCAAGGGAATTCGAATTTTACAAAATCAGCTCAAAATGACAAAAACAATGCTTAATTCCCAAGGGAATTCGAATTTTACAAAAACAGCTCAAAATGACCTAAAACAAGGCTTAATTCCCAAGGGAATTCGAATTTTTCAAAAACAGCTCAAAATGACCTAAAACAATGCTTAATTCCCAAGGGAATTTGAATTTTTCAAAAACAGCTCAAAATGACATAAAACAATGCTTAATTCCCAAGGGAATTTGAATTTTTCAAAAACAGTTCAAAATGACCAAAAACAATGCCCAGTTCCCAAGGGAATTCGAATTTTACAAAAACAGCTCAAAATGACCTAAAACAATGCTTAATTCCCAAAGGAATTCAAATTTTTCAAAAACAGCTCAAAATGACCTAAAACAATGCTTAATTCCCAAGGGAATTCGAATTTTACAAAATCAGCTCAAAATGACAAAAACAATGCTTAATTCCCAAGGGAATTCGAATTTTACAAAAACAGCTCAAAATGACCTAAAACAATGCTTAATTCCCAAGGGAATTCGAATTTTTCAAAAACAGCTCAAAATGACCTAAAACAATGCTTAATTCCCAAGGGAATTTGAATTTTTCAAAAACAGCTCAAAATGACCTAAAACAATGCTTAATTCCTAAGGGAATTCGAATTTTACGAAAACAGCTTAAACCGATCAAAAACAATGCCTAATTCCCAAGAGAATTCGAATTTTACAAAATCTGCTCAAAATGACAAAAACAATGCTTAATTCCCAAGGGATTTCGAATTTCACAAATACAGCTTAAAATGACTAAAAACAATGCTTTGTACCCTTGGGTATGAAAAATGAGAAAAAACAATGCTTAATTCCCAAGGGAATTCGAATTTTGCAAAAACAGCTCAAAATGACCTAAAACAATACTTAATTCCCAAGGGAATTCGAATTTTTCAAAAACAGCTCAAAATGACCTAAAACAATGCTTAATTCCCAAGGGAATTCGAATTTTTCAAAAACAGTTCAAAATGACCTAAAACAATGCTTAATTCCCAAGGGAATTCGAATATTTCAAAACCAGCTCAAAATGACCTGAAATAATGTTTAATTCCCAAGGGAATTCAAATTTTTCAAAAACAGCTCAAAATGACCTAAAACAATGCTAAATTCCCTCGGGAAAATGAATTTTTCAAAAACAGCTCAAAATGTCCTGAAACAATGCTTAATTCCCAAGGGAATTTGAATTTTTCAAAAACAGCTCAAAATGACATAAAACAATGCTTAATTCCCAAGGGAATTTGAATTTTTCAAAAACAGTTCAAAATGACCGAAAACAATGCCCAGTTCCCAAGGGAATTCGAATTTTACAAAAACAGCTCAAAATGACCTAAAACAATGCTTAATTCCCAAAGGAATTCAAATTTTTCAAAAACAGCTCAAAATGACTTAAAACAATGCTTAATTCCCAAGGGAATTCGAATTTTACAAAATCAGCTCAAAATGACAAAAACAATGCTTAATTCCCACGGGAATTCGAATTTTACAAAAACAGCTCAAAATGACCTAAAACAATGCTTAATTCCCAAGGGAATTCGAATTTTTCAAAAACAGCTCAAAATAACCTAAAACAATGCTTAATTCCCAAGGGAATTGAATTTTTCAAAAACAGCTCAAAATGACCTAAAACAATGCTTAATTCCTAAGGGAATTCGAATTTTACGAAAACAGCTTAAACCGATCAAAAACAATGCCCAATTCCCAAGAGAATTCGAAATTTACAAAATCTGCTCAAAATGACAAAAACAATGCTTAATTCCCAAGGGATTTGAATTTTTCAAAAGCAGCTCAAAATGACATAAAACAATGCTTAATTCCCAAGGGATTTGAATTTTTCAAAAACAGCTTAAAATGACTAAAAACAATGCTTTGTACCCTTGGGTATGAAAAATGAGAAAAAACAATGCTTAATTCCCAAGGGAATTCGAATTTTTCAAAAACAGCTCAAAATGACCTAAAACAATGCTTAATTCCCAAGGGAATTCGAATTTTTCAAAAACAGCTCAAAATGACCTAAAACAATGCTTAATTCCCAAGGGAATTCGAATTTTTCAAAAACAGTTCAAAATGACCTAAAACAATGCTTGATTCCCAAGGGAATTTGAATTTTTAAAAAACAGCTCAAAATGACCTAAAACAATGCTTAATTCCCAAGGGAATTTGAATTTTTCAAAAACAGCTCAAAATGACCTAAAACAATGCTTAATTCCCAAGGGAATTTGAATTTTTCAAAAACAGCTCAAAATGACATAAAACAATGCTTAATTCCCAAGGGAATTTGAATTTTTCAAAAACAGCTCAAAATGACCAAAAACAATGCCCAGTTCCCAAGGGAATTCGAATTTTCCAAAAACAGCTCAAAATGACCTAAAACAATGCTTAATTCCCAAGGGAATTCGAATTTTTCAAAACCAGCTCAAAATGACCTAAAATAATGTTTAATTCCCAAGGGAATTCGAATTTTTCAAAAACAGCTCAAAAAGACCTAAATCAATGCTAAATTCCCTCGGGAAATTGAATTTTTCAAAAACAGCTCAAAATGACCTGAAACAATGCTTAATTCCCAAGGGAATTCGAATTTTTCAAAAACAGCTCAAAATGACCTAAAACAATGCTTAATTCCCAAGGGAATTCGAATTTTTCAAAAACAGCTCAAAATGACCTAAAACAATGCTTAAAACCCAAGGGAATTCGAATTTTTCAAAAACAGTTCAAAATGACCTAAAACAATGCTTAATTCCAAAGGGAATTTGAATTTTTCAAAAACAGCTCAAAATGACCAAAAACAATGCCCAGTTCCCAAGGGAATTCGAATTTCACAAAAACAGCTTAAAATGACTAAAATCAATGCTTTGTACCCTTGGGTATGAAAAATGAGAAAAAACAATGCTTAATTCCCAAGGGAATTCGAATTTTTCAAAAACAGCTCAAAATGACCTAAAACAATGCTTAATTCCCAAGGGAATTCGAATTTTTCAAAAACAGCTCAAAATGACCTAAAACAATGCTTAATTCCCAAGGGAATTCGAATTTTTCAAAAACAGTTCAAAATGACCTAAAACAATGCTTGATTCCCAAGGGAATTTGAATTTTTCAAAAACAGCTCAAAATGACCTAAAACAATGCTTAATTCCCAAGGGAATTTGAATTTTTCAAAAACAGCTCAAAATGACCTAAAACAATACTTAATTCCCAAGGGAATTTGAATTTTACAAAAACAGCTTAAACCGATCAAAAACAATGCCTAATTCCCAAGAGAATTCGAATTTTACAAAAACAGCTCAAAATGACCTAAAACAATGCTTAATTCCCAAGGGAATTCAAATTTTTCAAAAACAGCTCAAAATGACCTAAAACAATGTTTAATTCCCAAGGGAATTCGAATTTTACAAAAACAGCTCAAATTGACTTAAAACAATGCTTAATTCCCAAGGGAATTCGAATTTTTCAAAAACAGTTCAAAATGACCTAAAACAATTCTTAATTCCCAAGGGAATTTGAATTTTTCAAAAACAGCTCAAAATGACCAAAAACAATGCCCAGTTCCCAAGGGAATTCGAATTTTACAAAAACAGCCCAAAATGACCTTAAACAATGCTTAATTCCCAAGGGAATTCAAATTTTTCAAAAACAGCTCAAAATGACCTAAAACAATGCTTAATTCCCAAGGGAATTCGAATTTTACAAAAACAGCACAAAATGACTTAAAACAATGCTTAATTCCCAAGGGAATTTGAATTTTTCAAAAACAGCTCAAAATGACCAAAAACAATGCCCAGTTCCCAAGGGAATTCGAATTTTACAAAAACAGCTCAAAATGACCTAAAACAATGCTTAATTCCCAAGGGAATTCAATTTTTTCAAAAACAGCTCAAAATGACCTAAAACAATGCTTAATTCCCAAGGGAATTCGAATTTTACAAAAACAGCTCAAAATGACTTAAAACAATGCTTAATTCCCAAGGGAATTTGAATTTTTCAAAAACAGCTCAAAATGACCAAATACAATGCCCAGTTCCCAAGGGAATTCGAATTTTACAAAAACAGCTCAAAATGACCTAAAACAATGCTTAATTCCCAAGGAAATTCAAATTTTTCAAAAACAGCTCAAAATGACCTAAAACAATGCTCAATTCCCAAGGGAATTCAAATTTTACAAAAACAGCTCAAAATGACTTAAAACAATGCTTAATTCCCAAGGGAATTCGAATTTTACAAAATCAGCTCAAAATGACAAAAACAATGCTTAATTCCCAAGGGAATTCGAATTTTACAAAAACAGCTCAAAATGACCTAAAACAATGCTTAATTCCTAAGGGAATTCGAATTTTTCAAAAACAGCTCAAAATAACCTAAAACAATGCATAATTCCCAAGGGAATTCAAATTTTTCAAAACCAGCTCAAAATGACCTAAAATAATGCTTAATTCCCAAGGGAATTCGAATTTTTCAAAAACAGCTCAAAATGACCTAAAACAATGCTTAATTCCCAAGGGAATTCGAATTTTTCAAAAACAGCTCAAAATGACCTAAAACAATGTTTAATTCCCAAGGGTATTCGAATTTTTCAAAAACAGTTCAAAATGACCTAAAACAATTCTTAATTCCCAAGGGAATTTGAATTTTTCAAAAACAGCTCAAAATGACCAAAAACAATGCCCAGTTCCCAAGGGAATTCGAATTTCACAAAAACAGCCCAAAATGACCTTAAACAATGCTTAATTCCCAAGGGAATTCAAATTTTTCAAAACAGCTCAAAATGACCTAAAACAATGCTTAATTCCCAAGGGAATTCGAATTTTACAAAAACAGCTCAAAATGACTTAAAACAATGGTTAATTCCCAAGGGAATTTGAATTTTTCAAAAACAGCTCAAAATGACCAAAAACAATGCTTAATTCCCAAGGGAATTCGAATTTTACAAAAACAGCTCAAAATGACTTAAAACAATGCTTAATTTCCAAGGTAATTTGAATTTTTCAAAAACAGCTCAAAATGACCAAAAACAATGCCCAGTTCCCAAGGGAATTCGAATTTTACAAAAACAGCTCAAAATGACCTAAAACAATGCTTAATTCCCAAGGGAATTCAAATTTTTCAAAAACAGCTCAAAATGACCTAAAACAATGCTCAATTCCCAAGGGAATTCGAATTTTACAAAATCAGCTCAAAATGACAAAAACAATGCTTAATTCCCAAGGGAATTCGAATTTTACAAAAACAGCTCAAAATGACCTAAAACAATGCTTAATTCCTAAGGGAATTCGAATTTTTCAAAAACAGCTCAAAATAACCTAAAACAATGCATAATTCCCAAGGGAATTCAAATTTTTCAAAACCAGCTCAAAATGACCTAAAATAATGCTTAATTCCCAAGGGAATTCGAATTTTTCAAAAACAGCTCAAAATGACCAAAAACAATGCTTAATTCCCAAGGGAATTCGAATTTTTCAAAATCAGCTCAAAATGACAAAAACAATGCTTAATTCCCAAGGGAATTCGAATTTCACAAAAACAGCTTAAAATGACTAAAAACAATGCTTTGTACCCTTGGGTATGAAAAATGAGAAAAAACAATGCTTAATTCCCAAGGGAATTCGAATTTTTCAAAAACAGCTCAAAATGACCTAAAACAATGCTAATTCCCAAGGGAATTCGAATTTTACAAAATCAGCTCAAAATGACAAAAACAATGCTTAATTCCCAAGGGAATTCGAATTTTACAAAAACAGCTCAAAATGACCTAAAACAAGGCTTAATTCCCAAGGGAATTCGAATTTTTCAAAAACAGCTCAAAATGACCTAAAACAATGCTTAATTCCCAAGGGAATTTGAATTTTTCAAATACAGCTCAAAATGACATAAAACAATGCTTAATTCCCAAGGGAATTTGAATTTTTCAAAAACAGCTCAAAATGACCAAAAACAATGCCCAGTTCCCAAGGGAATTCGAATTTTACAAAAACAGCTCAAAATGACCTAAAACAATGCTTAATTCCCAAATGAATTCGAATTTTTCAAAAACAGCTCAAAATGACCTAAAACAATGCTTAATTCCCAAGGGAATTCGAATTTTTCAAAAACAGCTCAAAATGACCTAAAACAATGCTTAATTCCCAAGGGAATTTGAATTTTTCAAAAACAGCTCAAAATGACCAAAAACAATGCCCAGTTCCCAAGGGAATTCGAATTTTTACAAAAACAGCTCAAAATGACCTAAAACAATGCTTAATTCCCAAGGGAATTCGAATTTTTCAAAAACAGCTCAAAATGACCTAAAACAATGCTTAATTCCCAAGGGAATTCGAATTTTACAAAAACAGCTCAAAATGACTTAAAACAATGCTTAATTCCCAAGGGAATTCAAATTTTTCAAAACAGCTCAAAATGACCTAAAACAATGCTTAATTCCCAAGGGAATTCGAATTTTACAAAAACAGCTCAAAATGACTTAAAACAATGGTTAATTCCCAAGGGAATTTGAATTTTTCAAAAACAGCTCAAAATGACCAAAAACAATGCTTAATTCCCAAGGGAATTCGAATTTTACAAAAACAGCTCAAAATGACTTAAAACAATGCTTAATTCCCAAGGTAATTTGAATTTTTCAAAAACAGCTCAAAATGACCAAAAACAATGCCCAGTTCCCAAGGGAATTCGAATTTTACAAAAACAGCTCAAAATGACCTAAAACAATGCTTAATTCCCAAGGGAATTCAAATTTTTCAAAAACAGCTCAAAATGACCTAAAACAATGCTCAATTCCCAAGGGAATTCGAATTTTACAAAATCAGCTCAAAATGACAAAAACAATGCTTAATTCCCAAGGGAATTCGAATTTTACAAAAACAGCTCAAAATGACCTAAAACAATGCTTAATTCCTAAGGGAATTCGAATTTTTCAAAAACAGCTCAAAATAACCTAAAACAATGCATAATTCCCAAGGGAATTCAAATTTTTCAAAACCAGCTCAAAATGACCTAAAATAATGCTTAATTCCCAAGGGAATTCGAATTTTTCAAAAACAGCTCAAAATGACCAAAAACAATGCTTAATTCCCAAGGGAATTCGAATTTTTCAAAATCAGCTCAAAATGACAAAAACAATGCTTAATTCCCAAGGGAATTCGAATTTCACAAAAACAGCTTAAAATGACTAAAAACAATGCTTTGTACCCTTGGGTATGAAAAATGAGAAAAAACAATGCTTAATTCCCAAGGGAATTCGAATTTTTCAAAAACAGCTCAAAATGACCTAAAACAATGCTAATTCCCAAGGGAATTCGAATTTTACAAAATCAGCTCAAAATGACAAAAACAATGCTTAATTCCCAAGGGAATTCGAATTTTACAAAAACAGCTCAAAATGACCTAAAACAAGGCTTAATTCCCAAGGGAATTCGAATTTTTCAAAAACAGCTCAAAATGACCTAAAACAATGCTTAATTCCCAAGGGAATTTGAATTTTTCAAATACAGCTCAAAATGACATAAAACAATGCTTAATTCCCAAGGGAATTTGAATTTTTCAAAAACAGCTCAAAATGACCAAAAACAATGCCCAGTTCCCAAGGGAATTCGAATTTTACAAAAACAGCTCAAAATGACCTAAAACAATGCTTAATTCCCAAAGGAATTCAAATTTTTCAAAAACAGCTCAAAATGACCTAAAACAATGCTTAATTCCCAAGGGAATTCGAATTTTTCAAAAACAGCTCAAAATGACCTAAAACAATGCTTAATTCCCAAGGGAATTTGAATTTTTCAAAAACAGCTCAAAATGACCAAAAACAATGCCCAGTTCCCAAGGGAATTCGAATTTTACAAAAACAGCTCAAAATGACCTAAAACAATGCTTAATTCCCAAGGGAATTCGAATTTTTCAAAAACAGCTCAAAATGACCTAAAACAATGCTTAATTCCCAAGGGAATTCGAATTTTACAAAAACAGCTCAAAATGACTTAAAACAATGCTTAATTCCCAAGGGAATTCGAATTTTACAAAATCAGCTCAAAATGACCTAAAATAATGCTTAATTCCCAAGGGAATTCGAATTTTTCAAAAACAGCTCAAAATGACCAAAAACAATGCTTAATTCCCAAGGGAATTCGAATTTTTCAAAATCAGCTCAAAATGACAAAAACAATGCTTAATTCCCAAGGGAATTCGAATTTCACAAAAACAGCTTAAAATGACTAAAAACAATGCTTTGTACCCTTGGGTATGAAAATGAGAAAAAACAATGCTTAATTCCCAAGGGAATTCGAATTTTTCAAAAACAGCTCAAAATGACCTAAAACAATGCTAATTCCCAAGGGAATTCGAATTTTACAAAATCAGCTCAAAATGACAAAAACAATGCTTAATTCCCAAGGGAATTCGAATTTTACAAAAACAGCTCAAAATGACCTAAAACAAGGCTTAATTCCCAAGGGAATTCGAATTTTTCAAAAACAGCTCAAAATGACCTAAAACAATGCTTAATTCCCAAGGGAATTTGAATTTTCAAAAACAGCTCAAAATGACATAAAACAATGCTTAATTCCCAAGGGAATTTGAATTTTTCAAAAACAGCTCAAAATGACCAAAAACAATGCCCAGTTCCCAAGGGAATTCGAATTTTACAAAAACAGCTCAAAATGACCTAAAACAATGCTTAATTCCCAAAGGAATTCAAATTTTTCAAAAACAGCTCAAAATGACCTAAAACAATGCTTAATTCCCAAGGGAATTCGAATTTTTCAAAAACAGCTCAAAATGACCTAAAACAATGCTTAATTCCCAAGGGAATTCGAATTTCACAAAAACAGCTTAAAATGACTAAAAACAATGCTTTGTACCCTTGGGTATGAAAAATGAGAAAAAACAATGCTTAATTCCCAAGGGAATTCGAATTTTTCAAAAACAGCTCAAAATGACCTAAAACAATGCTAATTCCCAAGGGAATTCGAATTTTACAAAATCAGCTCAAAATGACAAAAACAATGCTTAATTCCCAAGGGAATTCGAATTTTACAAAAACAGCTCAAAATGACCTAAAACAAGGCTTAATTCCCAAGGGAATTCGAATTTTTCAAAAACAGCTCAAAATGACCTAAAACAATGCTTAATTCCCAAGGGAATTTGAATTTTTCAAAAACAGCTCAAAATGACATAAAACAATGCTTAATTCCCAAGGGAATTTGAATTTTTCAAAAACAGCTCAAAATGACCAAAAACAATGCCCAGTTCCCAAGGGAATTCGAATTTTACAAAAACAGCTCAAAATGACCTAAAACAATGCTTAATTCCCAAAGGAATTCAAATTTTTCAAAAACAGCTCAAAATGACCTAAAACAATGCTTAATTCCCAAGGGAATTCGAATTTTTCAAAAACAGCTCAAAATGACCTAAAACAATGCTTAATTCCCAAGGGAATTTGAATTTTTCAAAAACAGCTCAAAATGACCAAAAACAATGCCCAGTTCCCAAGGGAATTCGAATTTTACAAAAACAGCTCAAAATGACCTAAAACAATGCTTAGTTCCCAAGGGAATTCAAATTTTTCAAAAACAGCTCAAAATGACCTAAAACAATGCTTAATTCCCAAGGGAATTCGAATTTTACAAAAACAGCTCAAAATGACTTAAAACAATGCTTAATTCCCAAGGGAATTTGAATTTTTCAAAAACAGCTCAAAATGACCAAAAACAATGCCCAGTTCCCAAGAGAATTCGAATTTTACAAAAACAGCTCAAAATGACCTAAAACAATGCTTAATTCCCAAGGGAAATCGAATTTTTCAAAAACAGCTCAAAATGACCTAAAACAATGCTTAATTCCCAAGGGAATTTGAATTTTTCAAAAACAGCTCAAAATGACCAAAAACAATGCCCAGTTCCCAAGGGAATTCGAATTTTACAAAAACAGCTCAAAATGACCTAAAACAATGCTTAATTCCCAAGGGAATTCAAATTTTTCAAAAACAGCTCAAAATGACCTAAAACAATGCTTAATTCCCAAGGGAATTCGAATTTTACAAAAACAGCTCAAAATGACTTAAAACTATGCTTAATTCCCAAGGGAATTCGAATTTTACAAAATCAGCTCAAAATGACCTAAAACAATTCTTAATTCCCAAGGGAAGTTAAATTTTACAAAATCAGCTCAAAATGACAAAAACAATGCTTAATTCCCAAAGGAATTCAAATTTTTCAAAAACAGCTCAAAATGACCTAAAACAATGCTTAATTCCCAAGGAAATTCGAATTTTTCAAAAACAGCTCAAAATGACCTAAAACAATGCTTAATTCCCAAGGGAAGTTAAATTTTTCAAAAACAGCTCAAAATGACCAAAAACAATGCCCAGTTCCCAAGGGAATTCGAATTTTACAAAAACAGCTCAAAATGACCTAAAACAATGCTTAATTCCCACGGGAATTCGAATTTTTAAAAAACAGCTCAAAATGACCTAATACAATGCTTAATTCCCAAGGGAATTCGAATTTTACAAAAACAGCTCAAAATGACCTAAAACAATGCTTAATTCCCAAGGGAATTCGAATTTTACAAAATCAGCTCAAAATGACAAAAACAATGCTTAATTCCCAAGGGAATTCGAATTTCACAAAAACAGCTTAAAATGACTAAAAACAATGCTTTGTACCCTTGGGTATGAAAAATGAGAAAAAACAATGCTTAATTCCCAAGGGAATTCGAATTTTTCAAAAACAGCTCAAAATGACCTAAAACAATGCTAATTCCCAAGGGAATTCGAATTTTACAAAATCAGCTCAAAATGACAAAAACAATGCTTAATTCCCAAGGGAATTCGAATTTTACAAAAACAGCTCAAAATGACCTAAAACAAGGCTTAATTCCCAAGGGAATTCGAATTTTTCAAAAACAGCTCAAAATGACCTAAAACAATGCTTAATTCCCAAGGGAATTTGAATTTTTCAAAAACAGCTCAAAATGACATAAAACAATGCTTAATTCCCAAGGGAATTTGAATTTTTCAAAAACAGCTCAAAATGACCAAAAACAATGCCCAGTTCCCAAGGGAATTCGAATTTTACAAAAACAGCTCAAAATGACCTAAAACAATGCTTAATTCCCAAAGGAATTCAAATTTTTCAAAAACAGCTCAAAATGACCTAAAACAATGCTTAATTCCCAAGGGAATTCGAATTTTTCAAAAACAGCTCAAAATGACCTAAAACAATGCTTAATTCCCAAGGGAATTCGAATTTTTCAAAAACAGCTCAAAATGACCAAAAACAATGCTTTGTACCCTTGGGTATGAAAAATGAGAAAAAACAATGCTTAATTCCCAAGGGAATTCGAATTTTACAAAAACAGCTCAAAATGACCTAAAACAATGCTTAATTCCCAAGGGAATTCGAATTTTTCAAAAACAGCTCAAAATGACCTAAAACAATGCTTAATTCCCAAGGGAATTTGAATTTTTCAAAAACAGCTCAAAATGACATAAAACAATGCTTAATTCCCAAGGGAATTTGAATTTTTCAAAAACAGCTCAAAATGACCAAAAACAATGCCCAGTTCCCAAGGGAATTCGAATTTTACAAAAACAGCTCAAAATGACCTAAAACAATGCTTAATTCCCAAAGGAATTCAAATTTTTCAAAAACAGCTCAAAATGACCTAAAACAATGCTTAATTCCCAAGGGAATTCGAATTTTTCAAAAACAGCTCAAAATGACCTAAAACAATGCTTAATTCCCAAGGGAATTTGAATTTTTCAAAAACAGCTCAAAATGACCTAAAACAATGCTTAATTCCCAAGGGAATTCAAATTTTTCAAAAACAGCTCAAAATGACCTAAAACAATGCTTAATTCCCAAGGGAATTCGAATTTTACAAAAACAGCTCAAAATGACTTAAAACTATGCTTAATTCCCAAGGGAATTCGAATTTTACAAAATCAGCTCAAAATGACCTAAAACAATGCTTAATTCCCAAGGGAAGTTAAATTTTACAAAATCAGCTCAAAATGACAAAAACAATGCTTAATTCCCAAAGGAATTCAAATTTTTCAAAAACAGCTCAAAATGACCTAAAACAATGCTTAATTCCCAAGGAAATTCGAATTTTTCAAAAACAGCTCAAAATGACCTAAAACAATGCTTAATTCCCAAGGGAAGTTAAATTTTTCAAAAACAGCTCAAAACGACCAAAAACAATGCCCAGTTCCCAAGGGAATTCGAATTTTACAAAAACAGCTCAAAATGACCTAAAACAATGCTTAATTCCCACGGGAATTCGAATTTTTAAAAAACAGCTCAAAATGACCTAATACAATGCTTAATTCCCAAGGGAATTCGAATTTTACAAAAACAGCTCAAAATGACTTAAAACAATGCTTAATTCCCAAGGGAATTCGAATTTTACAAAATCAGCTCAAAATGACAAAAACAATGCTTAATTCCCAAGGGAATTCGAATTTCACAAAAACAGCTTAAAATGACTAAAAACAATGCTTTGTACCCTTGGGTATGAAAAATGAGAAAAAACAATGCTTAATTCCCAAGGGAATTCGAATTTTTCAAAAACAGCTCAAAATGACCTAAAACAATGCTAATTCCCAAGGGAATTCGAATTTTACAAAATCAGCTCAAAATGACAAAAACAATGCTTAATTCCCAAGGGAATTCGAATTTTACAAAAACAGCTCAAAATGACCTAAAACAAGGCTTAATTCCCAAGGGAATTCGAATTTTTCAAAAACAGCTCAAAATGACCTAAAACAATGCTTAATTCCCAAGGGAATTTGAATTTTTCAAAAACAGCTCAAAATGACCTAAAACAATGCTTAATTCCCAAGGGAAGTTAAATTTTTCAAAAACAGCTCAAAATGACCAAAAACAATGCCCAGTTCCCAAGGGAATTCGAATTTTACAAAAACAGCTCAAAATGACCTAAAACAATGCTTAATTCCCACGGGAATTCGAATTTTTAAAAAACAGCTCAAAATGACCTAATACAATGCTTAATTCCCAAGGGAATTCGAATTTTACAAAAACAGCTCAAAATGACCAAAAACAATGCCCAGTTCCCAAGGGAATTCGAATTTTACAAAAACAGCTCAAAATGACCTAAAACAATGCTTAATTCCCAAGGGAATTCAAATTTTTCAAAAACAGCTCAAAATGACCTAAAACAATGCTTAATTCCCAAGGGAATTCGAATTTTACAAAAACAGCTCAAAATGACTTAAAACTATGCTTAATTCCCAAGGGAATTCGAATTTTACAAAATCAGCTCAAAATGACCTAAAACAATGCTTAATTCCCAAGGGAAGTTAAATTTTACAAAATCAGCTCAAAATGACAAAAACAATGCTTAATTCCCAAAGGAATTCAAATTTTTCAAAAACAGCTCAAAATGACCTAAAACAATGCTTAATTCCCAAGGGAATTCGAATTTTACAAAAACAGCTCAAAATGACAAAAACAATGCTTAATTCCCAAGGGAAGTTAAATTTTTCAAAAACAGCTCAAAATGACCAAAAACAATGCCCAGTTCCCAAGGGAATTCGAATTTTACAAAAACAGCTCAAAATGACCTAAAACAATGCTTAATTCCCACGGGAATTCGAATTTTTAAAAAACAGCTCAAAATGACCTAATACAATGCTTAATTCCCAAGGGAATTCGAATTTTACAAAAACAGCTCAAAATGACTTAAAACAATGCTTAATTCCCAAGGGAATTCGAATTTTACAAAATCAGCTCAAAATGACAAAAACAATGCTTAATTCCCAAGGGAATTCGAATTTCACAAAAACAGCTTAAAATGACTAAAAACAATGCTTTGTACCCTTGGGTATGAAAAATGAGAAAAAACAATGCTTAATTCCCAAGGGAATTCGAATTTTTCAAAAACAGCTCAAAATGACCTAAAACAATGCTAATTCCCAAGGGAATTCGAATTTTACAAAATCAGCTCAAAATGACAAAAACAATGCTTAATTCCCAAGGGAATTCGAATTTTACAAAAACAGCTCAAAATGACCTAAAACAAGGCTTAATTCCCAAGGGAATTCGAATTTTTCAAAAACAGCTCAAAATGACCTAAAACAATGCTTAATTCCCAAGGGAATTTGAATTTTTCAAAAACAGCTCAAAATGACATAAAACAATGCTTAATTCCCAAGGGAATTTGAATTTTTCAAAAACAGCTCAAAATGACCAAAAACAATGCCCAGTTCCCAAGGGAATTCGAATTTTACAAAAACAGCTCAAAATGACCTAAAACAATGCTTAATTCCCAAAGGAATTCAAATTTTTCAAAAACAGCTCAAAATGACCTAAAACAATGCTTAATTCCCAAGGGAATTCGAATTTTTCAAAAACAGCTCAAAATGACCTAAAACAATGCTTAATTCCCAAGGGAATTCGAATTTTTCAAAAACAGCTCAAAATGACCAAAAACAATGCTTTGTACCCTTGGGTATGAAAAATGAGAAAAAACAATGCTTAATTCCCAAGGGAATTCGAATTTTACAAAAACAGCTCAAAATGACCTAAAACAATGCTTAATTCCCAAGGGAATTCGAATTTTTCAAAAACAGCTCAAAATGACCTAAAACAATGCTTAATTCCCAAGGGAATTTGAATTTTTCAAAAACAGCTCAAAATGACATAAAACAATGCTTAATTCCCAAGGGAATTTGAATTTTTCAAAAACAGCTCAAAATGACCAAAAACAATGCCCAGTTCCCAAGGGAATTCGAATTTTACAAAAACAGCTCAAAATGACCTAAAACAATGCTTAATTCCCAAAGGAATTCAAATTTTTCAAAAACAGCTCAAAATGACCTAAAACAATGCTTAATTCCCAAGGGAATTCGAATTTTTCAAAAACAGCTCAAAATGACCTAAAACAATGCTTAATTCCCAAGGGAATTCGAATTTTTCAAAAACAGCTCAAAATGACCAAAAACAATGCTTTGTTCCCTTGGGAATGAAAAATGAGAAAAAACAATGCTTAATTCCCAAGGGAATTCGAATTTTGCAAAAACAGCTCAAAATGACCTAAAACAATGCTTAATTCCCAAGGGAATTCGAATTTTTCAAAAACAGCTCAAAATGACCTAAAACAATGCTTAATTCCCAAGGGAATTCGAATTTTTCAAAAACAGTTCAAAATGACCTAAAACAATGCTTAATTCCCAAGGGAACTTGAATTTTTCAAAAACAGCTCAAAATGACCAAAAACAATGCCCAGTTCCCAAGGGAATTCGAATTTTACAAAAACAGCTCAAAATGACCTAAAACAATGCTTAATTCCCAAGGGAATTTGAATTTTTCAAAAACAGCTCAAAATGACCAAAAACAATGCCCAGTTCCCAAGGGAATTCGAATTTTACAAAAACAGCTCAAAATGACCTAAAACAATGCTTAGTTCCCAAGGGAATTCAAATTTTTCAAAAACAGCTCAAAATGACCTAAAACAATGCTTAATTCCCAAGGGAATTCGAATTTTACAAAAACAGCTCAAAATGACTTAAAACAATGCTTAATTCCCAAGGGAATTTGAATTTTTCAAAAACAGCTCAAAATGACCAAAAACAATGCCCAGTTCCCAAGAGAATTCGAATTTTACAAAAACAGCTCAAAATGACCTAAAACAATGCTTAATTCCCAAGGGAAATCGAATTTTTCAAAAACAGCTCAAAATGACCTAAAACAATGCTTAATTCCCAAGGGAATTTGAATTTTTCAAAAACAGCTCAAAATGACCAAAAACAATGCCCAGTTCCCAAGGGAATTCGAATTTTACAAAAACAGCTCAAAATGACCTAAAACAATGCTTAATTCCCAAGGGAATTCAAATTTTTCAAAAACAGCTCAAAATGACCTAAAACAATGCTTAATTCCCAAGGGAATTCGAATTTTACAAAAACAGCTCAAAATGACTTAAAACTATGCTTAATTCCCAAGGGAATTCGAATTTTACAAAATCAGCTCAAAATGACCTAAAACAATGCTTAATTCCCAAGGGAAGTTAAATTTTACAAAATCAGCTCAAAATGACAAAAACAATGCTTAATTCCCAAAGGAATTCAAATTTTTCAAAAACAGCTCAAAATGACCTAAAACAATGCTTAATTCCCAAGGAAATTCGAATTTTTCAAAAACAGCTCAAAATGACCTAAAACAATGCTTAATTCCCAAGGGAAGTTAAATTTTTCAAAAACAGCTCAAAATGACCAAAAACAATGCCCAGTTCCCAAGGGAATTCGAATTTTACAAAAACAGCTCAAAATGACCTAAAACAATGCTTAATTCCCACGGGAATTCGAATTTTTAAAAAACAGCTCAAAATGACCTAATACAATGCTTAATTCCCAAGGGAATTCGAATTTTACAAAAACAGCTCAAAATGACTTAAAACAATGCTTAATTCCCAAGGGAATTCGAATTTTACAAAATCAGCTCAAAATGACAAAAACAATGCTTAATTCCCAAGGGAAATCGAATTTTACAAAAACAGCTCAAAATGACCTAAAACAATGCTTAATTCCCAAGGGAATTTGAATTTTTCAAAAACAG
The DNA here is from genome assembly GCA_916610825.1 of Haliclystus octoradiatus. Taxonomy (NCBI): domain Eukaryota; kingdom Metazoa; phylum Cnidaria; class Staurozoa; order Stauromedusae; family Haliclystidae; genus Haliclystus; species Haliclystus octoradiatus. Next base: position 20,747,663 of record OU744446.1, read on the forward strand.
CTCAAAATGACCTAAAATAATGCTTAATTCCCAAGGGAATTCGAATTTTTCTAAAACTGCTCAAAATGACCTAAAACAATGCTTAATTCCCAAGGGAATTTGAATTTTTCAAAAACAGCTCAAAATGACCAAAAACAATGCCCAGTTCCCAAGGGAATTCGAATTTTACAAAAACAGCTCAAAATGACCTAAAACAATGCTTAATTCCCACGGGAATTTGAATTTTTCAAAAACAGCTCAAAATGACCTAATACAATGCTTAATTCCCAAGGGAATTCGAATTTTACAAAAACAGCTCAAAATGACTTAAAACAATGCTTAATTCCCAAGGGAATTCGAATTTTACAAAATCAGCTCAAAATGACAAAAACAATGCTTAATTCCCAAGGGAATTCGAATTTTACAAAAACAGCTCAAAATGACCTAAAACAATGCTTAATTCCCAAGGGAATTTGAATTTTTCAAAAACAGCTCAAAATGACCTAAAATAATGCTTAATTCCCAAGGGAATTCGAACTTTTCAAAAACAGCTCAAAATGACCTTAAACAATGCTTAATTCCCAAGGAAATTCGAATTTTTCAAAAACAGCTCAAAATGACCAAAAACAATGCCCAGTTCCCAAGGGAATTCGAATTTTACAAAAACAGCTCAAAATGACCTAAAACAATGCTTAGTTCCCAAGGGAATTCAAATTTTTCAAAAACAGCTCAAAATGACCTAAAACAATGCTTAATTCCCAAGGGAATTCGAATTTTACAAAAACAGCTCAAAATGACTTAAAACAATGCTTAATTCCCAAGGGAATTTGAATTTTTCAAAAACAGCTCAAAATGACCAAAAACAATGCCCAGTTCCCAAGAGAATTCGAATTTTACAAAAACAGCTCAAAATGACCTAAAACAATGCTTAATTCCCAAGGGAAATCGAATTTTTCAAAAACAGCTCAAAATGACCTAAAACAATGCTTAATTCCCAAGGGAATTTGAATTTTTCAAAAACAGCTCAAAATGACCAAAAACAATGCCCAGTTCCCAAGGGAATTCGAATTTTACAAAAACAGCTCAAAATGACCTAAAACAATGCTTAATTCCCAAGGGAATTCAAATTTTTCAAAAACAGCTCAAAATGACCTAAAACAATGCTTAATTCCCAAGGGAATTCGAATTTTACAAAAACAGCTCAAAATGACTTAAAACTATGCTTAATTCCCAAGGGAATTCGAATTTTACAAAATCAGCTCAAAATGACCTAAAACAATGCTTAATTCCCAAGGGAATTTGAATTTTTCAAAAACAGCTCAAAATGACATAAAACAATGCTTAATTCCCAAGGGAATTTGAATTTTTCAAAAACAGCTCAAAATGACCAAAAACAATGCCCAGTTCCCAAGGGAATTCGAATTTTACAAAAACAGCTCAAAATGACCTAAAACAATGCTTAATTCCCAAAGGAATTCAAATTTTTCAAAAACAGCTCAAAATGACCTAAAACAATGCTTAATTCCCAAGGGAATTCGAATTTTTCAAAAACAGCTCAAAATGACCTAAAACAATGCTTAATTCCCAAGGGAATTCGAATTTTTCAAAAACAGCTCAAAATGACCAAAAACAATGCTTTGTACCCTTGGGAATGAAAAATGAGAAAAAACAATGCTTAATTCCCAAGGGAATTCGAATTTTACAAAAACAGCTCAAAATGACCTAAAACAATGCTTAATTCCCAAGGGAATTCGAATTTTTCAAAAACAGCTCAAAATGACCTAAAACAATGCTTAATTCCCAAGGGAATTTGAATTTTTCAAAAACAGCTCAAAATGACATAAAACAATGCTTAATTCCCAAGGGAATTTGAATTTTTCAAAAACAGCTCAAAATGACCAAAAACAATGCCCAGTTCCCAAGGGAATTCGAATTTTACAAAAACAGCTCAAAATGACCTAAAACAATGCTTAATTCCCAAAGGAATTCAAATTTTTCAAAAACAGCTCAAAATGACCTAAAACAATGCTTAATTCCCAAGGGAATTCGAATTTTTCAAAAACAGCTCAAAATGACCTAAAACAATGCTTAATTCCCAAGGGAATTCGAATTTTTCAAAAACAGCTCAAAATGACCAAAAACAATGCTTTGTACCCTTGGGTATGAAAAATGAGAAAAAACAATGCTTAATTCCCAAGGGAATTCGAATTTTGCAAAAACAGCTCAAAATGACCTAAAACAATGCTTAATTCCCAAGGGAATTCGAATTTTTCAAAAACAGCTCAAAATGACCTAAAACAATGCTTAATTCCCAAGGGAATTCGAATTTTTCAAAAACAGCTCAAAATGACCTAAAACAATGCTTAATTCCCAAGGGAACTTGAATTTTTCAAAAACAGCTCAAAATGACCAAAAACAATGCCCAGTTCCCAAGGGAATTCGAATTTTACAAAAACAGCTCAAAATGACCTAAAACAATGCTTAATTCCCAAGGGAATTTGAATTTTTCAAAAACAGCTCAAAATGACCAAAAACAATGCCCAGTTCCCAAGGGAATTCGAATTTTACAAAAACAGCTCAAAATGACCTAAAACAATGCTTAATTCCCAAGGGAATTCGAATTTTTCAAAAACAGCTTAAAATGACCTAAAACAATGCTTAATTCCCAAGGGAATTCGAATTTTACAAAAACAGCTCAAAATGACTTAAAACAATGCTTAATTCCCAAGGGAATTTGAATTTTTCAAAAACAGCTCAAAATGACCAAAAACAATGCCCAGTTCCCAAGAGAATTCGAATTTTACAAAAACAGCTCAAAATGACCTAAAACAATGCTTAATTCCCAAGGGAAATCGAATTTTTCAAAAACAGCTCAAAATGACCTAAAACAATGCTTAATTCCCAAGGGAATTTGAATTTTTCAAAAACAGCTCAAAATGACCAAAAACAATGCCCAGTTCCCAAGGGAATTCGAATTTTACAAAAACAGCTCAAAATGACCTAAAACAATGCTTAATTCCCAAGGGAATTCAAATTTTTCAAAAACAGCTCAAAATGACCTAAAACAATGCTTAATTCCCAAGGGAATTCGAATTTTACAAAAACAGCTCAAAATGACTTAAAACTATGCTTAATTCCCAAGGGAATTCGAATTTTACAAAATCAGCTCAAAATGACCTAAAACAATGCTTAATTCCCAAGGGAAGTTAAATTTTACAAAATCAGCTCAAAATGACAAAAACAATGCTTAATTCCCAAAGGAATTCAAATTTTTCAAAAACAGCTCAAAATGACCTAAAACAATGCTTAATTCCCAAGGAAATTCGAATTTTTCAAAAACAGCTCAAAATGACCTAAAACAATGCTTAATTCCCAAGGGAAGTTAAATTTTTCAAAAACAGCTCAAAATGACCAAAAACAATGCCCAGTTCCCAAGGGAATTCGAATTTTACAAAAACAGCTCAAAATGACCTAAAACAATGCTTAATTCCCACGGGAATTCGAATTTTTAAAAAACAGCTCAAAATGACCTAATACAATGCTTAATTCCCAAGGGAATTCGAATTTTACAAAAACAGCTCAAAATGACTTAAAACAATGCTTAATTCCCAAGGGAATTCGAATTTTACAAAATCAGCTCAAAATGACAAAAACAATGCTTAATTCCCAAGGGAAATCGAATTTTACAAAAACAGCTCAAAATGACCTAAAACAATGCTTAATTCCCAAGGGAATTTGAATTTTTCAAAAACAGCTCAAAATGACCTAAAATAATGCTTAATTCCCAAGGGAATTCGAATTTTTCTAAAACTGCTCAAAATGACCTAAAACAATGCTTAATTCCCAAGGGAATTTGAATTTTTCAAAAACAGCTCAAAATGACCAAAAACAATGCCCAGTTCCCAAGGGAATTCGAATTTTACAAAAACAGCTCAAAATGACCTAAAACAATGCTTAATTCCCACGGGAATTTGAATTTTTCAAAAACAGCTCAAAATGACCTAATACAATGCTTAATTCCCAAGGGAATTCGAATTTTACAAAAACAGCTCAAAATGACTTAAAACAATGCTTAATTCCCAAGGGAATTCGAATTTTACAAAATCAGCTCAAAATGACAAAAACAATGCTTAATTCCCAAGGGAATTCGAATTTTACAAAAACAGCTCAAAATGACCTAAAACAATGCTTAATTCCCAAGGGAATTTGAATTTTTCAAAAACAGCTCAAAATGACCTAAAATAATGCTTAATTCCCAAGGGAATTCGAATTTTTCAAAAACAGCTCAAAATGACCTTAAACAATGCTTAATTCCCAAGGAAATTCGAATTTTTCAAAAACAGCTCAAAATGACCAAAAACAATGCCCAGTTCCCAAGGGAATTCGAATTTTTCAAAAACAGCTCAAAATGACCTAAAACAATGCTTAATTCCCAAGGGAATTCGAATTTTTCAAAAACAGCTCAAAATGACCTAAAACAATGCTTAATTCCCAAGGGAATTCGAATTTTACAAAAACAGCTCAAAATGACTTAAAACAATGCTTAATTCCCAAGGGAATTTGAATTTTTCAAAAACAGCTCAAAATGACCAAAAACAATGCCCAGTTCCCAAGAGAATTCGAATTTTACAAAAACAGCTCAAAATGACCTAAAACAATGCTTAATTCCCAAGGGAAATCGAATTTTTCAAAAACAGCTCAAAATGACCTAAAACAATGCTTAATTCCCAAGGGAATTTGAATTTTTCAAAAACAGCTCAAAATGACCAAAAACAATGCCCAGTTCCCAAGGGAATTCGAATTTTACAAAAACAGCTCAAAATGACCTAAAACAATGCTTAATTCCCAAGGGAATTCAAATTTTTCAAAAACAGCTCAAAATGACCTAAAACAATGCTTAATTCCCAAGGGAATTCGAATTTTACAAAAACAGCTCAAAATGACTTAAAACTATGCTTAATTCCCAAGGGAATTCGAATTTTACAAAATCAGCTCAAAATGACCTAAAACAATGCTTAATTCCCAAGGGAAGTTAAATTTTACAAAATCAGCTCAAAATGACAAAAACAATGCTTAATTCCCAAAGGAATTCAAACTTTTCAAAAACAGCTCAAAATGACCTAAAACAATGCTTAATTCCCAAGGGAATTCGAATTTTACAAAAACAGCTCAAAATGACCCAAAACAATGCTTAATTCCCAAGGGAAGTTAAATTTTTCAAAAACAGCTCAAAATGACCAAAAACAATGCCCAGTTCCCAAGGGAATTCGAATTTTACAAAAACAGCTCAAAATGACCTAAAACAATGCTTAATTCCCACGGGAATTCGAATTTTTAAAAAACAGCTCAAAATGACCTAATACAATGCTTAATTCCCAAGGGAATTCGAATTTTACAAAAACAGCTCAAAATGACTTAAAACAATGCTTAATTCCCAAGGGAATTCGAATTTTACAAAAACAGCTCAAAATGACAAAAACAATGCTTAATTCCCAAGGGAATTCGAATTTCACAAAAACAGCTTAAAATGACTAAAAACAATGCTTTGTACCCTTGGGTATGAAAAATGAGAAAAAACAATGCTTAATTCCCAAGGGAATTCGAATTTTTCAAAAACAGCTCAAAATGACCTAAAACAATGCTAATTCCCAAGGGAATTCGAATTTTACAAAATCAGCTCAAAATGACAAAAACAATGCTTAATTCCCTAGGGAATTCGAATTTTACAAAAACAGCTCAAAATGACCTAAAACAATGCTTAATTCCCAAGGGAATTCGAATTTTTCAAAAACAGCTCAAAATGACCTAAAACAATGCTTAATTCCCAAGGGAATTTGAATTTTTCAAAAACAGCTCAAAATGACATAAAACAATGCTTAATTCCCAAGGGAATTTGAATTTTTCAAAAACAGCTCAAAATGACCAAAAACAATGCCCAGTTCCCAAGGGAATTCGAATTTTACAAAAACAGCTCAAAATGACCTAAAACAATGTTTAATTCCCAAAGGAATTCAAATTTTTCAAAAACAGCTCAAAATGACCTAAAACAATGCTTAATTCCCAAGGGAATTCGAATTTTTCAAAAACAGCTCAAAATGACCTAAAACAATGCTTAATTCCCAAGGGAATTCGAATTTTTCAAAAACAGCTCAAAATGACCAAAAACAATGCTTTGTTCCCTTGGGAATGAAAAATGAGAAAAAACAATGCTTAATTCCCAAGGGAATTCGAATTTTACAAAAACAGCTCAAAATGACCTAAAACAATGCTTAATTCCCAAGGGAATTCGAATTTTTCAAAAACAGCTCAAAATGACCTAAAACAATGCTTAATTCCCAAGGGAATTTGAATTTTTCAAAAACAGCTCAAAATGACATAAAACAATGCTTAATTCCCAAGGGAATTTGAATTTTTCAAAAACAGCTCAAAATGACCAAAAACAATGCCCAGTTCCCAAGGGAATTCGAATTTTTCAAAAACAGCTCAAAATGACCTAAAACAATGCTTAATTCCCAAAGGAATTCAAATTTTTCAAAAACAGCTCAAAATGACCTAAAACAATGCTTAATTCCCAAGGGAATTCGAATTTTTCAAAAACAGCTCAAAATGACCTAAAACAATGCTTAATTCCCAAGGGAATTTGAATTTTTCAAAAACAGCTCAAAATGACCAAAAACAATGCTTTGTACCCTTGGGTATGAAAAATGAGAAAAAACAATGCTTAATTCCCAAGGGAATTCGAATTTTGCAAAAACAGCTCAAAATGACCTAAAACAATGCTTAATTCCCAAGGGAATTCGAATTTTTCAAAAACAGCTCAAAATGACCTAAAACAATGCTTAATTCCCAAGGGAATTCGAATTTTTCAAAAACAGTTCAAAATGACCTAAAACAATGCTTAATTCCCAAGGGAACTTGAATTTTTCAAAAACAGCTCAAAATGACCAAAAACAATGCCCAGTTCCCAAGGGAATTCGAATTTTACAAAAACAGCTCAAAATGACCTAAAACAATGCTTAATTCCCAAGGGAATTCGAATTTTTCAAAACCAGCTCAAAATGACCTGAAATAATGTTTAATTCCCAAGGGAATTCAAATTTTTCAAAAACAGCTCAAAATGACCTAAAACAATGCTAAATTCCCTCGGGAAATTGAATTTTTCAAAAACAGCTCAAAATGACCTGAAACAATGCTTAATTCCCAAGGGAATTCGAATTTTTCAAAAACAGCTCAAAATGACCTAAAACAATGCTTAATTCCCAAGGGAATTCGAATTTTTCAAAAACAGCTCAAAATGACCTAAAACAATGCTTAATTCCCAAGGGAATTCGAATTTTTCAAAAACAGTTCAGAATGACCTAAAAAAATGCTTAATTCCCAAGGGAATTTGAATTTTTCAAAAACAGCTCAAAATGACCTAAAACAATGCTTAATTCCCAAGGGAATTCGAATTTTTCAAAAACAGTTCAAAATGACCTAAAACAATGCTTAATTCCCAAGGGAATTTGAATTTTTCAAAAACAGCTCAAAATGACCAAAAACAATGCCCAGTTCCCAAGGGAATTCGAATTTTACAAAAACAGCTCAAAATGACCTAAAACAATGCTTAATTCCCAAGGGAATTCGAATTTTTCAAAACCAGCTCAAAATGACCTAAAATAATGTTTAATTCCCAAGGGAATTCGAATTTTTCAAAAACAGCTCAAAAAGACCTAAATCAATGCTAAATTCCCTCGGGAAATTGAATATTTCAAAAACAGCTCAAAATGACCTGAAACAATGCTTAATTCCCAAGGGAATTCGAATTTTTCAAAAACAGCTCAAAATGACCTAAAACAATGCTTAATTCCCAAGGGAATTCGAATTTTTCAAAAACAGCTCAAAATGACCTAAAACAATGCTTAATTCCCAAGGGAATTCGAATTTTTCAAAAACATTTCAAAATGACCTAAAACAATGCTTAATTCCCAAGGGAATTTGAATTTTTCAAAAACAGCTCAAAATGACCAAAAACAATGCCCAGTTCCCAAGGGAATTCGAATTTCACAAAAACAGCTTAAAATGACTAAAAACAATGCTTTGTACCCTTGGGTATGAAAAATGAGAAAAAACAATGCTTAATTCCCAAGGGAATTCGAATTTTTCAAAAACAGCTCAAAATGACCTAAAACAATGCTTGATTCCCAAGGGAATTTGAATTTTTCAAAAACAGCTCAAAATGACCTAAAACAATGCTTAATTCCCAAGGGAATTTGAATTTTTCAAAAACAGCTCAAAATGACCAAAAACAATGCCCAGTTCCCAAGGGAATTCGAATTTCACAAAAACAGCTTAAAATGACTAAAAACAATGCTTTGTACCCTTGGGTATGAAAAATGAGAAAAAACAATGCTTAATTCCCAAGGGAATTCGAATTTTTCAAAAACAGTTCAAAATGACCTAAAACAATGCTTGATTCCCAAGGGAATTTGAATTTTTCAAAAACAGCTCAAAATGACCTAAAACAATGCTTAATTCCCAAGGGAATTTGAATTTTTCAAAAACAGCTCAAAATGACCTAAAACAATGCTTAATTCCCAAGGGAATTTGAATTTTTCAAAAACAGCTCAAAATGACATAAAACAATGCTTAATTCCCAAGGGAATTTGAATTTTTCAAAAACAGCTCAAAATGACAAAAAACAATGCCCAGTTCCCAAGGGAATTCGAATTTTCCAAAAACAGCTCAAAATGACCTAAAACAATGCTTAATTCCCAAGGGAATTCGAATTTTTCAAAACCAGCTCAAAATGACCTAAAATAATGTTTAATTCCCAAGGGAATTCGAATTTTTCAAAAACAGCTCAAAAAGACCTAAATCAATGCTAAATTCCCTCGGGAAATTGAATTTTTCAAAAACAGCTCAAAATGACCTGAAACAATGCTTAATTCCCAAGGGAATTCGAATTTTTCAAAACAGCTCAAAATGACCTAAAACAATGCTTAATTCCAAAGGGAATTCGAATTTTTCAAAAACAGCTCAAAATGACCTAAAACAATGCTTAATTCCCAAGGGAATTCGAATTTTTCAAAAACAGTTCAAAATGACCTAAAACAATGCTTAATTCCCAAGGGAATTTGAATTTTTCAAAAACAGCTCAAAATGACCAAAAACAATGCCCAGTTCCCAAGGGAATTCGAATTTCACAAAACCAGCTTAAAATGACTAAAATCAATGCTTTGTACCCTTGGGTATGAAAAATGAGAAAAAACAATGCTTAATTCCCAAGGGAATTCGAATTTTTCAAAACCAGCTCAAAATGACCTAAAATAATGTTTAATTCCCAAGGGAATTCGAATTTTTCAAAAACAGCTCAAAATGACCTAAAACAATGCTAAATTCCCTCGGGAAATTGAATTTTTCAAAAACAGCTCAAAATGACCTGAAACAATGCTTAATTCCCAAGGGAATTCGAATTTTTCAAAAACAGCTCAAAATGACCTAAAACAATGCTTAATTCCCAAGGGAATTCGAATTTTTCAAAAACAGCTCAAAATGACCTAAAACAATGCTTAATTCCCAAGGGAATTCGAATTTTACAAAAACAGCTTAAACCGATCAAAAACAATGCCTAATTCCCAAGGGAATTCGAATTTTTCAAAAACAGCTCAAAATGACCTAAAACAATGCTTAATTCCCAAGGGAATTTGAATTTTTCAAAAACAGCTCAAAATGACCTAAAACAATGCTTAATTCCCAAGGGAATTCGAATTTTACAAAAACAGCTTAAACCGATCAAAAACAATGCCTAATTCCCAAGGGAATTCGAATTTTTCAAAAACAGCTCAAAATGACCTAAAACAATGCTTAATTCCCAAGGGAATTCGAATTTTTCAAAAACAGCTCAAAATGACCTAAAACAATGCTTAATTCCCAAGGGAATTCGAATTTTACAAAAACAGCTTAAACCGATCAAAAACAATGCCTAATTCCCAAGGGAATTCGAATTTTTCAAAAACAGCTCAAAATGACCTAAAACAATGCTTAATTCCCAAGGGAATTTGAATTTTTCAAAAACAGCTCAAAATGACCAAAAACAATGCCCAGTTCCCAAGGGAATTCGAATTTTACAAAATCAGTTCAAAATGACCTAAAACAATGCTTAATTCCCAAGGGAATTCGAATTTTACAAAAACAGCCCAAAATGACCTAAAACAATGCTTAATTCCTAAGGGAATTCGAATTTTACAAAAACAGCTTAAACCGATCAAAAACAATGCCTAATTCCCAAGAGAATTCGAATTTTACAAAATCAGCTCAAAATGACAAAAACAATGCTTAATTCCCAAGGGAATTCGAATTTCACAAAAACAGCTTAAAACGACTAAAAACAATGCTTTGTACCCTTGGGTATGAAAAATGAGAAAAAACAATTCTTAATTCCCAAGGGAATTCGAATTTTTCAAAAACAGCTCAAAATGACCTAAAACAATCCTTAATTTCCAAGGGAATTCGAATTTTTCAAAAACAGCTCAAAATGACCTAAAACAATGCTTACTTCCCAAGGGAATTCGAATTTTTCAAAAACAGTTCAAAATGACCTAAAACAATGCTTAATTCCCAAGGGAATTTGAATTTTTCAAAAACAGCTCAAAATGACCTAAAACAATGCTTAATTCCCAAGGGAATTTGAATTTTTCAAAAACAGCTTAAAATGACCTAAAACAATGCTTAATTCCCAAGGGAATTCGAATTTTTCCAAAACAGCTCAAAATGACCTAAAACAATGCTTAATTCCCAAGGGAATTTGAATTTTTCAAAAACAGCTCAAAATGACCAAAAACAATGCCCAGTTCCCAAGGGAATTCGAATTTTTCAAAAACAGTTCAAAATGACCAAAAACAATGCCCAGTTCCCAAGGGAATTCGAATTTTTCAAAAACAGCTTAAAATGACCTAAAACATTGCTTAATTCTCAAGAGAATTCGAATTTTACAAAAACAGCTCAAAATGACCTAAAACAATGCTTAATTCCCAAGGGAATTCAAATTTTTCAAAAACAGCTCAAAATGACCTAAAACAATGCTTAATTCCCAAGGGAATTCGAATTTTTCAAAAACAGCTCAAAATGACCTAAAACAATGCTTAATTCCCAAGGGATTTTGAATTTTTCAAAAACAGCTCAAAATGACATAAAACAATGCTTAATTCCCAAGGGAATTTGAATTTTTCAAAAACAGCTCAAAATGACCAAAAACAATGCCCAGTTCAAGAGGGAATTCGAATTTTACAAAATCAGTTCAATATGACCTAAAACAATGCTTAATTCCCAAGGGAATTTGAATTTTTCAAAAACAGCTCAAAATGACTTAAAACAATGCTTAATTCCCAAGGGAATTCGAATTTTACAAAATCAGCTCAAAATGACAAAAACAATGCTTAATTCCCAAGGGAATTCGAATTTTACAAAAACAGCTCAAAATGACCTAAAACAAGGCTTAATTCCCAAGGGAATTCCAATTTTACAAAAACAGCTTAAACCGATCAAAAACAATGCTTAATTCCCAAGGGAATTTGAATTTTTCAAAAACAGCTCAAAATGACCAAAAACAATGCCCAGTTCCCAAGGGAATTCGAATTTTACAAAATCAGTTCAAAATGACCTAAAACAATGCTTAATTCCCAAGGGAATTCGAATTTTACAAAAACAGCCCAAAATGATCTAAAACAATGCTTAATTCCTAAGGGAATTCGAATTTTACAAAAACAGCTTAAACCGATCAAAAACAATGCCTAATTCCCAAGAGAATTCGAATTTTACAAAATCAGCTCAAAATGACAAAAACAATGCTTAATTCCCAAGGGAATTCGAATTTCACAAAAACAGCTCAAAACGACTAAAAACAATGCTTTGTACCCTTGGGTATGAAAAATGAGAAAAAACAATTCTTAATTCCCAAGGGAATTCGAATTTTTCAAAAACAGCTCAAAATGACCTAAAACAATGCTTAATTCCCAAGGGAATTTGAATTTTTCAAAAACAGCTCAAAATGACCAAAAACAATGCCCAGTTCCCAAGGGAATTCGAATTTTACAAAATCAGTTCAAAATGACCTAAAACAATGCTTAATTCCCAAGGGAATTCGAATTTTACAAAAACAGCCCAAAATGATCTAAAACAATGCTTAATTCCTAAGGGAATTCGAATTTTACAAAAACAGCTTAAACCGATCAAAAACAATGCCTAATTCCCAAGAGAATTCGAATTTTACAAAATCAGCTCAAAATGACAAAAACAATGCTTAATTCCCAAGGGAATTCGAATTTCACAAAAACAGCTCAAAACGACTAAAAACAATGCTTTGTACCCTTGGGTATGAAAAATGAGAAAAAACAATTCTTAATTCCCAAGGGAATTCGAATTTTTCAAAAACAGCTCAAAATGACCTAAAACAATCCTTAATTCCCAAGGGAATTCGAATTTTTCAAAAACAGCTCAGAATGACCTAAAACAATGCTTAATTCCCAAGGGAATTTGAATTTTTCAAAAACAGCTTAAAATGACCTAAAACAATGCTTAATTCCCAAGGGAATTCGAATTTTTCCAAAACAGCTCAAAATGAAAACAATGCTTAATTCCTAAGGGAATTCGAATTTTACAAAAACAGCTTAAACCGATCAAAAACAATGCCTAATTCCCAAGAGAATTCGAATTTTACAAAATCAGCTCAAAATGACAAAAACAATGCTTAATTCCCAAGGGAATTCGAATTTCACAAAAACAGCTTAAAACGACTAAAAACAATGCTTTGTACCCTTGGGTATGAAAAATGAGAAAAAACAATTCTTAATTCCCAAGGGAATTCGAATTTTTCAAAAACAGCTCAAAATGACCTAAAACAATCCTTAATTTCCAAGGGAATTCGAATTTTTCAAAAACAGCTCAAAATGACCTAAAACAATGCTTAATTCCCAAGGGAATTCGAATTTTTCAAAAACAGTTCAAAATGACCTAAAACAATGCTTAATTCCCAAGGGTATTTGAATTTTTCAAAAACAGCTCAAAATGACCTAAAACAATGCTTAATTCCCAAGGGAATTTGAATTTTTCAAAAACAGCTTAAAATGACCTAAAACAATGCTTAATTCCCAAGGGAATTCGAATTTTTCCAAAACAGCTCAAAATGACCTAAAACAATGCTTAATTCCCAAGGGAATTTGAATTTTTCAAAAACAGCTCAAAATGACCAAAAACAATGCCCAGTTCCCAAGGGAATTCGAATTTTTCAAAAACAGTTCAAAATGACCAAAAACAATGCCCAGTTCCCAAGGGAATTCGAATTTTTCAAAAACAGCTTAAAATGACCTAAAACATTGCTTAATTCTCAAGAGAATTCGAATTTTACAAAAACAGCTCAAAATGACCTAAAACAATGCTTAATTCCCAAGGGAATTCAAATTTTTCAAAAACAGCTCAAAATGACCTAAAACAATGCTTAATTCCCAAGGGAATTCGAATTTTTCAAAAACAGCTCAAAATGACCTAAAACAATGCTTAATTCCCAAGGGATTTTGAATTTTTTAAAAACAGCTCAAAATGACATAAAACAATGCTTAATTCCCAAGGGAATTTGAATTTTTCAAAAACAGCTCAAAATGACCAAAAACAATGCCCAGTTCAAGAGGGAATTCGAATTTTACAAAATCAGTTCAATATGACCTAAAACAATGCTTAATTCCCAAGGGAATTTGAATTTTTCAAAAACAGCTCAAAATGACTTAAAACAATGCTTAATTCCCAAGGGAATTCGAATTTTACAAAATCAGCTCAAAATGACAAAAACAATGCTTAATTCCCAAGGGAATTCGAATTTTACAAAAACAGCTCAAAATGACCTAAAACAAGGCTTAATTCCCAAGGGAATTCCAATTTTACAAAAACAGCTTAAACCGATCAAAAACAATGCCTAATTCCCAAGGGAATTCGAATTTTTCAAAAACAGCTCAAAATGACCTAAAGCAATGCTTAATTCCCAAGGGAATTTGAATTTTTAAAAAACAGCTCAAAATGACCAAAAACAATGCCCAGTTCCCAAGGGAATTCGAATTTTACAAAATCAGTTCAAAATGACCTAAAACAATGCTTAATTCCCAAGGGAATTCGAATTTTACAAAAACAGCCCAAAATGATCTAAAACAATGCTTAATTCCTAAGGGAATTCGAATTTTACAAAAACAGCTTAAACAGATCAAAAACAATGCCTAATTCCCAAGAGAATTCGAATTTTACAAAATCAGCTCAAAATGACAAAAACAATGCTTAATTCCCAAGGGAATTCGAATTTTACAAAAACAGCTCAAAATGACCTAAAACAAGGCTTAATTCCCAAGGGAATTCCAATTTTACAAAAACAGCTTAAACCGATCAAAAACAATGCCTAATTCCCAAGGGAATTCGAATTTTTCAAAAACAGCTCAAAATGACCTAAAGCAATGCTTAATTCCCAAGGGAATTTGAATTTTTCAAAAACAGCTCAAAATGACCAAAAACAATGCCCAGTTCCCAAGGGAATTCGAATTTTACAAAATCAGTTCAAAATGACCTAAAACAATGCTTAATTCCCAAGGGAATTCGAATTTTACAAAAACAGCCCAAAATGATCTAAAACAATGCTTAATTCCTAAGGGAATTCGAATTTTACAAAAACAGCTTAAACAGATCAAAAACAATGCCTAATTCCCAAGAGAATTCGAATTTTACAAAATCAGCTCAAAATGACAAAAACAATGCTTAATTCCCAAGGGAATTCGAATTTTTCAAAAACAGCTCAAAATGACCTAAAACAATCCTTAATTCCCAAGGGAATTCGAATTTTTCTAAAACAGCTCAAAATGACCTAAAACAATGCTTAATTCCCAAGGGAATTCGAATTTTTCAAAAACAGTTCAAAATGACCTAAAACAATGCTTAATTCCCAAGGGAATTTGAATTTTTCAAAAACAGCTCAAAATGACCTAAAACAATGCCCAGTTCCCAAGGGAATTCGAATTTTTCAAAAACAGTTCAAAATGACCAAAAACAATGCCCAGTTCCCAAGGGAATTCGAATTTTTCAAAAACAGCTCAAAATGACCAAAAACAATGCCCAGTTCCCAAGGGAATTCGAATTTTTCAAAAACAGCTTAAAATGACCTAAAACATTGCTTAATTCTCAAGAGAATTCGAATTTTACAAAAACAGCTCAAAATGACCTAAAACAATGCTTAATTCCCAAGGGAATTCAAATTTTTCAAAAACAGCTCAAAATGACCTAAAACAATGCTTAATTCCCAAGGGAATTCGAATTTTTCAAAAACAGCTCAAAATGACCTAAAACAATGCTTAATTCCCAAGGGATTTTGAATTTTTCAAAAACAGCTCAAAATGACATAAAACAATGCTTAATTCCCAAGGGAATTTGAATTTTTCAAAAACAGCTCAAAATGACCAAAAACAATGCCCAGTTCAAGAGGGAATTCGAATTTTACAAAATCAGTTCAATATGACCTAAAACAATGCTTAATTCCCAAGGGAATTTGAATTTTTCAAAAACAGCTCAAAATGACTTAAAACAATGCTTAATTCCCAAGGGAATTCGAATTTTACAAAATCAGCTCAAAATGACAAAAACAATGCTTAATTCCCAAGGGAATTCGAATTTTACAAAAACAGCTCAAAATGACCTAAAACAAGGCTTAATTCCCAAGGGAATTCCAATTTTACAAAAACAGCTTAAACCGATCAAAAACAATGCCTAATTCCCAAGGGAATTCGAATTTTTCAAAAACAGCTCAAAATGACCTAAAGCAATGCTTAATTCCCAAGGGAATTTGAATTTTTCAAAAACAGCTCAAAATGACCAAAAACAATGCCCAGTTCCCAAGGGAATTCGAATTTTACAAAATCAGTTCAAAATGACCTAAAACAATGCTTAATTCCCAAGGGAATTCGAATTTTACAAAAACAGCCCAAAATGATCTAAAACAATGCTTAATTCCTAAGGGAATTCGAATTTTACAAAAACAGCTTAAACCGATCAAAAACAATGCCTAATTCCCAAGAGAATTCGAATTTTACAAAATCAGCTCAAAATGACAAAAACAATGCTTAATTCCCAAGGGAATTCGAATTTCACAAAAACAGCTCAAAACGACTAAAAACAATGCTTTGTACCCTTGGGTATGAAAAATGAGAAAAAACAATTCTTAATTCCCAAGGGAATTCGAATTTTTCAAAAACAGCTCAAAATGACCTAAAACAATCCTTAATTCCCAAGGGAATTCGAATTTTTCAAAAACAGCTCAAAATGACCTAAAACAATGCTTAATTCCCAAGGGAATTCGAATTTTTCAAAAACAGTTCAAAATGACCTAAAACAATGCTTAATTCCCAAGGGAATTTGAATTTTTCAAAAACAGCTCAAAATGACCTAAAACAATGCTTAATTCCCAAGGGAATTTGAATTTTTCAAAAACAGCTTAAAATGACCTAAAACAATGCTTAATTCCCAAGGGAATTCGAATTTTTCCAAAACAGCTCAAAATGACCTAAAACAATGCTTAATTCCCAAGGGAATTTGAATTTTTCAAAAACTGCTCAAAATGACCAAAAACAATGCCCAGTTCCCAAGGGAATTCGAATTTTTCAAAAACAGTTCAAAATGACCAAAAACAATGCCCAGTTCCCAAGGGAATTCGAATTTTTCAAAAACAGCTTAAAATGACCTAAAACATTGCTTAATTCTCAAGAGAATTCGAATTTTACAAAAACAGTTCAAAATGACCTAAAACAATGCTTAATTCCCAAGGGAATTCAAATTTTTCAAAAACAGCTCAAAATGACCTAAAACAATGCTTAATTCCCAAAGGAATTCGAATTTTTCAAAAACAGCTCAAAATGACCTAAAACAATGCTTAATTCCCAAGGGAATTTGAATTTTTCAAAAACAGCTCAAAATGACCAAAAACAATGCCCAGTTCCCAAGGGAATTCGAATTTTACAAAATCAGTTCAAAATGACCTAAAACAATGCTTAATTCCCAAGGGAATTCGAATTTTACAAAAACAGCCCAAAATGATCTAAAACAATGCTTAATTCCTAAGGGAATTCGAATTTTACAAAAACAGCTTAAACCGATCAAAAACAATGCCTAATTCCCAAGAGAATTCGAATTTTACAAAATCAGCTCAAAATGACAAAAACAATGCTTAATTCCCAAGGGAATTCGAATTTCACAAAAACAGCTCAAAACGACTAAAAACAATGCTTTGTACCCTTGGGTATGAAAAATGAGAAAAAACAATTCTTAATTCCCAAGGGAATTCGAATTTTTCAAAAACAGCTCAAAATGACCTAAAACAATCCTTAATTCCCAAGGGAATTCGAATTTTTCAAAAACAGCTCAAAATGACCTAAAACAATGCTTAATTCCCAAGGGAATTCGAATTTTTCAAAAACAGTTCAAAATGACCTAAAACAATGCTTAATTCCCAAGGGAATTTGAATTTTTCAAAAACAGCTCAAAATGACCTAAAACAATGCTTAATTCCCAAGGGAATTTGAATTTTTCAAAAACAGCTTAAAATGACCTAAAACAATGCTTAATTCCCAAGGGAATTCGAATTTTTCCAAAACAGCCCAAAATGATCTAAAACAATGCTTAATTCCTAAGGGAATTCGAATTTTACAAAAACAGCTTAAACCGATCAAAAACAATGCCTAATTCCCAAGAGAATTCGAATTTTACAAAATCAGCTCAAAATGACAAAAACAATGCTTAATTCCCAAGGGAATTCGAATTTCACAAAAACAGCTCAAAACGACTAAAAACAATGCTTTGTACCCTTGGGTATGAAAAATGAGAAAAAACAATTCTTAATTCCCAAGGGAATTCGAATTTTTCAAAAACAGCTCAAAATGACCTAAAACAATGCTTAATTCCCAAGGGAATTCGAATTTTTCAAAAACAGTTCAAAATGACCTAAAACAATGCTTAATTCCCAAGGGAATTTGAATTTTTCAAAAACAGCTCAAAATGACCTAAAACAATGCTTAATTCCCAAGGGAATTTGAATTTTTCAAAAACAGCTTAAAATGACCTAAAACAATGCTTAATTCCCAAGGGAATTCCAATTTTTCCAAAACAGCTCAAAATGACCTAAAACAATGCTTAATTCCCAAGGGAATTTGAATTTTTCAAAAACAGCTCAAAATGACCAAAAACAATGCCCAGTTCCCAAGGGAATTCGAATTTTTCAAAAACAGTTCAAAATGACCAAAAACAATGCCCAGTTCCCAAGGGAATTCGAATTTTTCAAAAACAGCTTAAAATGACCTAAAACATTGCTTAATTCTCAAGAGAATTCGAATTTTACAAAAACAGTTCAAAATGACCTAAAACAATGCTTAATTCCCAAGGGAATTCAAATTTTTCAAAAACAGCTCAAAATGACCTAAAACAATGCTTAATTCCCAAAGGAATTCGAATTTTTCAAAAACAGCTCAAAATGACCTAAAACAATGCTTAATTCCCAAGGGATTTTGAATTTTTCAAAAACAGCTCAAAATGACATAAAACAATGCTTAATTCCCAAGGGAATTTGAATTTTTCAAAAACAGCTCAAAATGACCAAAAACAATGCCCAGTTCAAGAGGGAATTCGAATTTTACAAAATCAGTTCAATATGACCTAAAACAATGCTTAATTCCCAAGGGAATTTGAATTTTTCAAAAACAGCTCAAAATGACCATAAACAATGCCCAGTTCCCAAGGGAATTCGAATTTTTCAAAAACAGCTCAAAATGACCAAAAACAATGCCCAGTTCCCAATGGAATTCGAATTTTTCAAAAACAGCTCAAAATGACCTAAAACATTGCTTAATTCTCAAGGGAATTCGAATTTTACAAAAACAGCTTAAACCGATCAAAAACAATGCCCAGTTCCCAAGGGAATTCGAATTTTTCAAAAACAGTTCAAAATGACCAAAAACAATGCCCAGTTCCCAAGGGAATTCGAATTTTTCAAAAACAGCTTAAAATGACCTAAAACATTGCTTAATTCTCAAGAGAATTCGAATTTTACAAAAACAGCTCAAAATGACCTAAAACAATGCTTAATTCCCAAGGGAATTCAAATTTTTCAAAAACAGCTCAAAATGACCTAAAACAATGCTTAATTCCCAAGGGAATTCGAATTTTACAAAAACAGCTCAAAATGACCTAAAACAAGGCTTAATTCCCAAGGGAATTCGAATTTTACAAAAACAGCTTAAACCGATCAAAAACAATGCCTAATTCCCAAGGGAATTCGAATTTTTCAAAAACAGCTCAAAATGACCCAAAACAATGCTTAATTCCCAAGGGAATTTGAATTTTTCAAAAACAGCTCAAAATGACCAAAAACAATGCCCAGTTCCCAAGGGAATTCGAATTTTACAAAATCAGTTCAAAATGACCTAAAACAATGCTTAATTCCCAAGGGAATTCGAATTTTACAAAAACAGCCCAAAATGACCTAAAACAATGCTTACTTCCTAAGGGATTTCGAATTTTACAAAAACAGCTTAAACCGATCAAAAACAATGCCTAATTCCCAAGAGAATTCGAATTTTACAAAATCAGCTCAAAATGACAAAAACAATGCTTAATTCCCAAGGGAATTCGAATTTCACAAAAACAGCTTAAAACGACTAAAAACAATGCTTTGTACCCTTGGGTATGAAAAATGAGAAAAAACAATTCTTAATTCCCAAGGGAATTCGAATTTTTCAAAAACAGCTCAAAATGACCTAAAACAATGCTTAATTCCCAAGGGAATTCGAATTTTTCAAAAACAGTTCAAAATGACCTAAAACAATGCTTAATTCCCAAGGGAATTTGAATTTTTCAAAAACAGCTCAAAATGACCTAAAACAATGCTTAATTCCCAAGGGAATTTGAATTTTTCAAAAACAGCTCAAAATGACCAAAAACAATGCCCAGTTCAAGAGGGAATTCGAATTTTACAAAATCAGTTCAATATGACCTAAAACAATGCTTAATTCCCAAGGGAATTTGAATTTTTCAAAAACAGCTCAAAATGACCTAAAACAATGCTTGATTCCCAAGGGAATTTGAATTTTTCAAAAACAGCTCAAAATGACCATAAACAATGCCCAGTTCCCAAGGGAATTCGAATTTTTCAAAAACAGCTCAAAATGACCAAAAACAATGCCCAGTTCCCAATGGAATTCGAATTTTTCAAAAACAGCTTAAAATGACCTAAAACATTGCTTAATTCTCAAGGGAATTCGAATTTTACAAAAACAGCTTAAACCGATCAAAAACAATGCCTAATTCCCAAGAGAATTCGAATTTTACAAAAACAGCTCAAAATGACCTAAAACAATGCTTAATTCCCAAGGGAATTCAAATTTTTCAAAAACAGCTCAAAATGACCTAAAACAATGCTTAATTCCCAAGGGAATTTGAATTTTTCAAAAACAGCTCAAAATGACCAAAAACAATGCCCAGTTCCCAAGGGAATTTGAATTTTACAAAAACAGCTCAAAATGACTTAAAACAATGCTTAATTCCCAAGGGAATTCGAATTTTACAAAATCAGCTCAAAATGACAAAAACAATGCTTAATTCCCAAGGGAATTCGAATTTTACAAAAACAGCTCAAAATGACCTAAAACAATGCTTAATTCCCAAGGGAATTTGAATTTTTCAAAAACAGCTCAAAATGACCTAAAATAATGCTTAATTCCCAAGGGAATTCGAATTTTTCTAAAACAGCTCAAAATGACCTAAAACAATGCTTAATTCCCAAGGAAATTCGAATTTTTCAAAAACAGCTCAAAATGACCTAAAACAATGCTTAACTCCCAAGGGAATTCGAATTTTACAAAAACAGCTCAAAATGACTTAAAACAATGCTTAATTCCCAAGGGAATTCGAATTTTACAAAATCAGCTCAAAATCACAAAAACAATGCTTAATTCCCAAGGGAATTCGAATTTTACAAAAACAGCTCAAAATGACCTAAAACAATGCTTAATTCCCAAGGGAATTTGAATTTTTCAAAAACAGCTCAAAATGACCTAAAACAATGCTTAATTCCCAAGGGAATTCGAATTTTTCTAAAACAGCTCAAAATGACCTAAAACAATGCTTAATTCCCAAGGGAATTTGAATTTTTCAAAAACAGCTCAAAATGACCAAAAACAATGCCCAGTTCCCAAGGGAATTTGAATTTTACAAAAACAGCTCAAAATGACCTAAAACAATGCTTAATTCCCAAGGGAATTTGAATTTTTCAAAAACAGCTCAAAATGACCAAAAACAATGCCCAGTTCCCAAGGGAAATCGAATTTTACAAAAACAGCTCAAAATGACCTAAAACAATGCTTAATTCCCAAGGGAAATCGAATTTTTCAAAAACAGCTCAAAATGACCTAAAACAATGCTTAATTCCCAAGGGAATTTGAATTTTTCAAAAACAGCTCAAAATGACCAAAAACAATGCCCAGTTCCCAAGGGAATTCGAATTTTACAAAAACAGCTCAAAATGACCTAAAACAATGCTTAGTTCCCAAGGGAATTCAAATTTTTCAAAAACAGCTCAAAATGACCTAAAACAATGCTTAATTCCCAAGGGAATTCGAATTTTACAAAAACAGCTCAAAATGACTTAAAACAATGCTTAATTCCCAAGGGAATTTGAATTTTTCAAAAACAGCTCAAAATGACCAAAAACAATGCCCAGTTCCCAAGAGAATTCGAATTTTACAAAAACAGCTCAAAATGACCTAAAACAATGCTTAATTCCCAAGGGAAATCGAATTTTTCAAAAACAGCTCAAAATGACCTAAAACAATGCTTAATTCCCAAGGGAATTTGAATTTTTCAAAAACAGCTCAAAATGACCAAAAACAATGCCCAGTTCCCAAGGGAATTCGAATTTTACAAAAACAGCTCAAAATGACCTAAAACAATGCTTAATTCCCAAGGGAATTCAAATTTTTCAAAAACAGCTCAAAATGACCTAAAACAATGCTTAATTCCCAAGGGAATTCGAATTTTACAAAAACAGCTCAAAATGACTTAAAACTATGCTTAATTCCCAAGGGAATTCGAATTTTACAAAATCAGCTCAAAATGACCTAAAACAATGCTTAATTCCCAAGGGAAGTTAAATTTTTCAAAAACAGCTCAAAATGACCAAAAACAATGCCCAGTTCCCAAGGGAATTCGAATTTTACAAAAACAGCTCAAAATGACCTAAAACAATGCTTAATTCCCACGGGAATTCGAATTTTTAAAAAACAGCTCAAAATGACCTAATACAATGCTTAATTCCCAAGGGAATTCGAATTTTACAAAAACAGCTCAAAATGACTTAAAACAATGCTTAATTCCCAAGGGAATTCGAATTTTACAAAATCAGCTCAAAATGACAAAAACAATGCTTAATTCCCAAAGGAATTCAAATTTTTCAAAAACAGCTTAAACCGATCAAAAACAATGCCTAATTCCCAAGGGAATTCGAATTTTTCAAAAACAGCTCAAAATGACCCAAAACAATGCTTAATTCCCAAGGGAATTTGAATTTTTCAAAAACAGCTCAAAATGACCAAAAACAATGCCCAGTTCCCAAGGGAATTCGAATTTTACAAAATCAGTTCAAAATGACCTAAAACAATGCTTAATTCCCAAGGGAATTCGAATTTTACAAAAACAGCCCAAAATGACCTAAAACAATGCTTACTTCCTAAGGGATTTCGAATTTTACAAAAACAGCTTAAACCGATCAAAAACAATGCCTAATTCCCAAGAGAATTCGAATTTTACAAAATCAGCTCAAAATGACAAAAACAATGCTTAATTCCCAAGGGAATTCGAATTTCACAAAAACAGCTTAAAACGACTAAAAACAATGCTTTGTACCCTTGGGTATGAAAAATGAGAAAAAACAATTCTTAATTCCCAAGGGAATTCGAATTTTTCAAAAACAGCTCAAAATGACCTAAAACAATGCTTAATTCCCAAGGGAATTCGAATTTTTCAAAAACAGTTCAAAATGACCTAAAACAATGCTTAATTCCCAAGGGAATTTGAATTTTTCAAAAACAGCTCAAAATGACCTAAAACAATGCTTAATTCCCAAGGGAATTTGAATTTTTCAAAAACAGCTCAAAATGACCAAAAACAATGCCCAGTTCAAGAGGGAATTCGAATTTTACAAAATCAGTTCAATATGACCTAAAACAATGCTTAATTCCCAAGGGAATTTGAATTTTTCAAAAACAGCTCAAAATGACCTAAAACAATGCTTGATTCCCAAGGGAATTTGAATTTTTCAAAAACAGCTCAAAATGACCATAAACAATGCCCAGTTCCCAAGGGAATTCGAATTTTTCAAAAACAGCTCAAAATGACCAAAAACAATGCCCAGTTCCCAATGGAATTCGAATTTTTCAAAAACAGCTTAAAATGACCTAAAACATTGCTTAATTCTCAAGGGAATTCGAATTTTACAAAAACAGCTTAAACCGATCAAAAACAATGCCTAATTCCCAAGAGAATTCGAATTTTACAAAAACAGCTCAAAATGACCTAAAACAATGCTTAATTCCCAAGGGAATTCAAATTTTTCAAAAACAGCTCAAAATGACCTAAAACAATGCTTAATTCCCAAGGGAATTTGAATTTTTCAAAAACAGCTCAAAATGACCAAAAACAATGCCCAGTTCCCAAGGGAATTTGAATTTTACAAAAACAGCTCAAAATGACTTAAAACAATGCTTAATTCCCAAGGGAATTCGAATTTTACAAAATCAGCTCAAAATGACAAAAACAATGCTTAATTCCCAAGGGAATTCGAATTTTACAAAAACAGCTCAAAATGACCTAAAACAATGCTTAATTCCCAAGGGAATTTGAATTTTTCAAAAACAGCTCAAAATGACCTAAAATAATGCTTAATTCCCAAGGGAATTCGAATTTTTCTAAAACAGCTCAAAATGACCTAAAACAATGCTTAATTCCCAAGGAAATTCGAATTTTTCAAAAACAGCTCAAAATGACCTAAAACAATGCTTAACTCCCAAGGGAATTCGAATTTTACAAAAACAGCTCAAAATGACTTAAAACAATGCTTAATTCCCAAGGGAATTCGAATTTTACAAAATCAGCTCAAAATCACAAAAACAATGCTTAATTCCCAAGGGAATTCGAATTTTACAAAAACAGCTCAAAATGACCTAAAACAATGCTTAATTCCCAAGGGAATTTGAATTTTTCAAAAACAGCTCAAAATGACCTAAAACAATGCTTAATTCCCAAGGGAATTCGAATTTTTCTAAAACAGCTCAAAATGACCTAAAACAATGCTTAATTCCCAAGGGAATTTGAATTTTTCAAAAACAGCTCAAAATGACTTAAAACAATGCCCAGTTCCCAAGGGAATTCGAATTTTACAAAATCAGCTCAAAATGACAAAAACAATGCTTAATTCCCAAAGGAATTCAAACTTTTCAAAAACAGCTCAAAATGACCTAAAACAATGCTTAATTCCCAAGGGAATTCGAATTTTTCAAAAACAGCTCAAAATGACCTAAAACAATGCTTAATTCCCAAGGGAAGTTAAATTTTTCAAAAACAGCTCAAAATGACCAAAAACAATGCCCAGTTCCCAAGGGAATTCGAATTTTACAAAAACAGCTCAAAATGACCTAAAACAATGCTTAATTCCCACGGGAATTCGAATTTTTAAAAAACAGCTCAAAATGACCTAATACAATGCTTAATTCCCAAGGGAATTCGAATTTTACAAAAACAGCTCAAAATGACTTAAAACAATGCTTAATTCCCAAGGGAATTCGAATTTTACAAAATCAGCTCAAA
Source organism: Haliclystus octoradiatus (assembly GCA_916610825.1). Taxonomy (NCBI): domain Eukaryota; kingdom Metazoa; phylum Cnidaria; class Staurozoa; order Stauromedusae; family Haliclystidae; genus Haliclystus; species Haliclystus octoradiatus. The sequence continues at coordinate 20,772,548 of OU744446.1, forward strand.
ATGACAAAAACAATGCTTAATTCCCAAGGGAATTCGAATTTTACAAAAACAGCTCAAAATGACCTAAAACAATGCTTAATTCCCAAGGGAATTTGAATTTTTCAAAAACAGCTCAAAATGACCTAAAACAATGCTTAATTCCCAAGGGAAGTTAAATTTTTCAAAAACAGCTCAAAATGACCAAAAACAATGCCCAGTTCCCAAGGGAATTCGAATTTTACAAAAACAGCTCAAAATGACCTAAAACAATGCTTAATTCCCACGGGAATTCGAATTTTTAAAAAACAGCTCAAAATGACCTAATACAATGCTTAATTCCCAAGGGAATTCGAATTTTACAAAAACAGCTCAAAATGACTTAAAACAATGCTTAATTCCCAAGGGAATTCGAATTTTACAAAATCAGCTCAAAATGACAAAAACAATGCTTAATTCCCAAGGGAAATCGAATTTTACAAAAACAGCTCAAAATGACCTAAAACAATGCTTAATTCCCAAGGGAATTTGAATTTTTCAAAAACAGCTCAAAATGACCTAAAATAATGCTTAATTCCCAAGGGAATTCGAATTTTTCTAAAACTGCTCAAAATGACCTAAAACAATGCTTAATTCCCAAGGGAATTTGAATTTTTCAAAAACAGCTCAAAATGACCAAAAACAATGCCCAGTTCCCAAGGGAATTCGAATTTTACAAAAACAGCTCAAAATGACCTAAAACAATGCTTAATTCCCACGGGAATTTGAATTTTTCAAAAACAGCTCAAAATGACCTAATACAATGCTTAATTCCCAAGGGAATTCGAATTTTACAAAAACAGCTCAAAATGACTTAAAACAATGCTTAATTCCCAAGGGAATTCGAATTTTACAAAATCAGCTCAAAATGACAAAAACAATGCTTAATTCCCAAGGGAATTCGAATTTTACAAAAACAGCTCAAAATGACCTAAAACAATGCTTAATTCCCAAGGGAATTAGAATTTTTCAAAAACAGCTCAAAATGACCTAAAATAATGCTTAATTCACAAGGGAATTCGAACTTTTCAAAAACAGCTCAAAATGACCTTAAACAATGCTTAATTCCCAAGGAAATTCGAATTTTTCAAAAACAGCTCAAAATGACCAAAAACAATGCCCAGTTCCCAAGGGAATTCGAATTTTTCAAAAACAGCTCAAAATGACCTAAAACAATGCTTAGTTCCCAAGGGAATTCGAATTTTTCAAAAACAGCTCAAAATGACCTAAAACAATGCTTAATTCCCAAGGGAATTCGAATTTTACAAAAACAGCTCAAAATGACTTAAAACAATGCTTAATTCCCAAGGGAATTTGAATTTTTCAAAAACAGCTCAAAATGACCAAAAACAATGCCCAGTTCCCAAGAGAATTCGAATTTTACAAAAACAGCTCAAAATGACCTAAAACAATGCTTAATTCCCAAGGGAAATCGAATTTTTCAAAAACAGCTCAAAATGACCTAAAACAATGCTTAATTCCCAAGGGAATTTGAATTTTTCAAAAACAGCTCAAAATGACCAAAAACAATGCCCAGTTCCCAAGGGAATTCGAATTTTACAAAAACAGCTCAAAATGACCTAAAACAATGCTTAATTCCCAAGGGAATTCAAATTTTTCAAAAACAGCTCAAAATGACCTAAAACAATGCTTAATTCCCAAGGGAATTCGAATTTTACAAAAACAGCTCAAAATGACTTAAAACTATGCTTAATTCCCAAGGGAATTCGAATTTTACAAAATCAGCTCAAAATGACCTAAAACAATGCTTAATTCCCAAGGGAAGTTAAATTTTACAAAATCAGCTCAAAATGACAAAAACAATGCTTAATTCCCAAAGGAATTCAAACTTTTCAAAAACAGCTCAAAATGACCTAAAACAATGCTTAATTCCCAAGGGAATTCGAATTTTACAAAATCAGCTCAAAATGACAAAAACAATGCTTAATTCCCAAGGGAAGTTAAATTTTTCAAAAACAGCTCAAAATGACCAAAAACAATGCCCAGTTCCCAAGGGAATTCGAATTTTACAAAAACAGCTCAAAATGACCTAAAACAATGCTTAATTCCCACGGGAATTCGAATTTTTAAAAAACAGCTCAAAATGACCTAAAACAATGCTTAATTCCCAAGGGAATTCGAATTTTACAAAAACAGCTCAAAATGACTTAAAACAATGCTTAATTCCCAAGGGAATTCGAATTTTACAAAATCAGCTCAAAATGACAAAAACAATGCTTAATTCCCAAGGGAAATCGAATTTTACAAAAACAGCTCAAAATGACCTAAAACAATGCTTAATTCCCAAGGGAATTTGAATTTTTCAAAAACAGCTCAAAATGACCTAAAATAATGCTTAATTTCCAAGGGAATTCGAATTTTTCTATAACAGCTCAAAATGACCTAAAACAATGCTTAATTCCCAAGGGAATTTGAATTTTTCAAAAACAGCTCAAAATGACCAAAAACAATGCCCAGTTCCCAAGGGAATTCGAATTTTACAAAAACAGCTCAAAATGACCTAAAACAATGCTTAATTCCCACGGGAATTTGAATTTTTCAAAAACAGCTCAAAATGACCTAATACAATGCTTAATTCCCAAGGGAATTCGAATTTTACAAAAACAGCTCAAAATGACTTAAAACAATGCTTAATTCCCAAGGGAATTCGAATTTTACAAAATCAGCTCAAAATGACAAAAACAATGCTTAATTCCCAAGGGAATTCGAATTTTACAAAAACAGCTCAAAATGACCTAAAACAATGCTTAATTCCCAAGGGAATTTGAATTTTTCAAAAACAGCTCAAAATGACCTAAAATAATGCTTAATTCCCAAGGGAATTCGAATTTTTCTAAAACAGCTCAAAATGACCTAAAACAATGCTTAATTCCCAAGGAAATTCGAATTTTTCAAAAACAGCTCAAAATGACCTAAAACAATGCTTAATTCCCAAGGGAATTCGAATTTTACAAAAACAGCTCAAAATGACTTAAAACAATGCTTAATTCCCAAGGGAATTCGAATTTTACAAAATCAGCTCAAAATCACAAAAACAATGCTTAATTCCCAAGGGAATTCGAATTTTACAAAAACAGCTCAAAATGACCTAAAACAATGCTTAATTCCCAAGGGAATTTGAATTTTTCAAAAACAGCTCAAAATGACCTAAAACAATGCTTAATTCCCAAGGGAATTCGAATTTTTCTAAAACAGCTCAAAATGACCTAAAACAATGCTTAATTCCCAAGGGAATTTGAATTTTTCAAAAACAGCTCAAAATGACCAAAAACAATGCCCAGTTCCCAAGGGAATTTGAATTTTACAAAAACAGCTCAAAATGACCTAAAACAATGCTTAATTCCCAAGGGAATTTGAATTTTTCAAAAACAGCTCAAAATGACCAAAAACAATGCCCAGTTCCCAAGGGAATTCGAATTTTACAAAAACAGCTCAAAATGACCTAAAACAATGCTTAATTCCCAAGGGAATTCGAATTTTTCAAAAACAGCTCAAAATGACCTAAAACAATGCTTAATTCCCAAGGGAATTTGAATTTTTCAAAAACAGCTCAAAATGACCAAAAACAATGCCCAGTTCCCAAGGGAATTCGAATTTTACAAAAACAGCTAAAAATGACCTAAAACAATGCTTAATTCCCAAGGGAATTCGAATTTTTCAAAAACAGCTCAAAATGACCTAAAACAATGCTTAATTCCCAAGGGAATTCGAATTTTACAAAAACAGCTCAACATGACTTAAAACAATGCTTAATTCCCAAGGGAATTTGAATTTTTCAAAAACAGCTCAAAATGACCAAAAACATTGCCCAGTTCCCAAGGGAATTTGAATTTTACAAAAACACCTCAAAATGACCTAAAACAATGCTTAATTCCCAAGGGAATTCAAATTTTTCAAAAACAGCTCAAAATGACCTAAAACAATGCTTAATTCCCAAGGGAATTCGAATTTTACAAAAACAGCTCAAAATGAATTAAAACAATGCTTAATTCCCAAGGGAATTTGAATTTTTCAAAAACAGCTCAAAATGACCAAAAACAATGCCCAGTTCCCAAGGGAATTCGAATTTTACAAAAACAGCTCAAAATGACCTAAAACAATGCTTAATTCCCAAGGGAATTCAAATTTTTCAAAAACAGCTCAAACTGACCTAAAACAATGCTTAATTCCCAAGGGAATTCGAATTTTACAAAAACAGCTCAAAATGACTTAAAACAATGCTTAATTCCCAAGGGAATTCGAATTTTACAAAATCAGCTCAAAATGACAAAAACAATGCTTAATTCCCAAGGGAATTCGAATTTTACAAAAACAGCTCAAAATGACCTAAAACAATGCTTAATTCCAAAGGGAATTCGAATTTTTCAAAAACAGCTCAAAATGACCTAAAACAATGCTTAATTCCCAAGGGAATTTGAATTTTTCAAAAACAGCTCAAAATGACTTAAAACAATGCTTAATTCCCAAGGGAATTCGAATTTTACAAAATCAGCTCAAAATGACAAAAACAATGCTTAATTCCCAAGGGAATTCGAATTTTACAAAAACAGCTCAAAATGACCTAAAACAATGCTTAATTCCCAAGGGAATTTGAATTTTTCAAAAACAGCTCAAAATGACCAAAAACAATGCCCAGTTCCCAAGGGAATTTGAATTTTACAAAAACAGCTCAAAATGACCTAAAACAATGCTTAATTCCCAAGGGAATTTGAATTTTTCAAAAACAGCTCAAAATGACCAAAAACAATGCCCAGTTCCCAAGGGAATTCGAATTTTACAAAAACAGCTCAAAATGACCTAAAACAATGCTTAATTCCCAAGGGAATTCGAATTTTTCAAAAACAGCTCAAAATGACCTAAAACAATGCTTAATTCCCAAGGGAATTTGAATTTTTCAAAAACAGCTCAAAATGACCAAAAACAATGCCCAGTTCCCAAGGGAATTCGAATTTTACAAAAACAGCTCAAAATGACCTAAAACAATGCTTAATTCCCAAGGGAATTCAAATTTTTCAAAAACAGCTCAAAATGACCTAAAACAATGCTTAATTCCCAAGGGAATTCGAATTTTACAAAAACAGCTCAACATGACTTAAAACAATGCTTAATTCCCAAGGGAATTTGAATTTTTCAAAAACAGCTCAAAATGACCAAAAACATTGCCCAGTTCCCAAGGGAATTTGAATTTTACAAAAACACCTCAAAATGACCTAAAACAATGCTTAATTCCCAAGGGAATTCAAATTTTTCAAAAACAGCTCAAAATGACCTAAAACAATGCTTAATTCCCAAGGGAATTCGAATTTTACAAAAACAGCTCAAAATGAATTAAAACAATGCTTAATTCCCAAGGGAATTTGAATTTTTCAAAAACAGCTCAAAATGACCAAAAACAATGCCCAGTTCCCAAGGGAATTCGAATTTTACAAAAACAGCTCAAAATGACCTAAAACAATGCTTAATTCCCAAGGGAATTCAAATTTTTCAAAAACAGCTCAAACTGACCTAAAACAATGCTTAATTCCCAAGGGAATTCGAATTTTACAAAAACAGCTCAAAATGACTTAAAACAATGCTTAATTCCCAAGGGAATTCGAATTTTACAAAATCAGCTCAAAATGACAAAAACAATGCTTAATTCCCAAGGGAATTCGAATTTTACAAAAACAGCTCAAAATGACCTAAAACAATGCTTAATTCCAAAGGGAATTCGAATTTTTCAAAAACAGCTCAAAATGACCTAAAACAATGCTTAATTCCCAAGGGAATTCGAATTTTTCAAAAACAGCTCAAAATGACTTAAAACAATGCTTAATTCCCAAGGGAATTCGAATTTTACAAAATCAGCTCAAAATGACAAAAACAATGCTTAATTCCCAAGGGAATTCGAATTTTACAAAAACAGCTCAAAATGACCTAAAACAATGCTTAATTCCCAAGGGAATTTGAATTTTTCAAAAACAGCTCAAAATGACCAAAAACAATGCCCAGTTCCCAAGGGAATTCGAATTTTACAAAAACAGCTCAAAATGACCTAAAACAATGCTTAATTCCCAAGGGAATTCGAATTTTACAAAAACAGCTCAACATGACTTAAAACAATGCTTAATTCCCAAGGGAATTTGAATTTTTCAAAAACAGCTCAAAATGACCAAAAACATTGCCCAGTTCCCCAGGGAATTTGAATTTTACAAAAACAGCTCAAAATGACCTAAAACAATGCTTAATTCCCAAGGGAATTCGAATTTTTCAAAAACAGCTCAAAATGACCTAAAACAATGCTTAATTCCCAAGGGAATTCGAATTTTACAAAAACAGCTCAAAATGAATTAAAACAATGCTTAATTCCCAAGGGAATTTGAATTTTTCAAAAACAGCTCAAAATGACCAAAAACAATGCCCAGTTCCCAAGGGAATTCGAATTTTACAAAAACAGCTCAAAATGACCTAAAACAATGCTTAATTCCCAAGGGAATTCAAATTTTTCAAAAACAGCTCAAACTGACCTAAAACAATGCTTAATTCCCAAGGGAATTCGAATTTTACAAAAACAGCTCAAAATGACTTAAAACAATGCTTAATTCCCAAGGGAATTCGAATTTTACAAAATCAGCTCAAAATGACAAAAACAATGCTTAATTCCCAAGGGAATTCGAATTTTACAAAAACAGCTCAAAATGACCTAAAACAATGCTTAATTCCAAAGGGAATTCGAATTTTTCAAAAACAGCTCAAAATGACCTAAAACAATGCTTAATTCCCAAGGGAATTTGAATTTTTCAAAAACAGCTCAAAATGACTTAAAACAATGCTTAATTCCCAAGGGAATTCGAATTTTACAAAATCAGCTCAAAATGACAAAAACAATGCTTAATTCCCAAGGGAATTCGAATTTTACAAAAACAGCTCAAAATGACCTAAAACAATGCTTAATTCCCAAGGGAATTTGAATTTTTCAAAAACAGCTCAAAATGACCAAAAACAATGCCCAGTTCCCAAGGGAATTCGAATTTTACAAAAACAGCTCAAAATGACCTAAAACAATGCTTAATTCCCAAGGGAATTTGAATTTTTCAAAAACAGCTCAAAATGACCAAAAACAATGCCCAGTTCCCAAGGTAATTCGAATTTTTCAAAAACAGCTTAAAATGACCTAAAACAATGCTTAATTCCCACGCGAATTTGAATTTTTCAAAAACAGCTCAAAATGACCAAAAACAATGCCCAGTTCCCAAGGGAATTCGAATTTTACAAAAACAGCTCAAAATGACCTAAAACAATGCTTAATTCCCAAGGGAATTTGAATTTTCCAAAAACAGCTCAAAATGACCAAAAACAATGCCCAGTTCCCAAAGGAATTCAAATTTTTCAAAAACAGCTTAAAATGACCTAAAACAATGCTTAATTCCCAAGGGAATTCGAATTTTTCAAAAACAGCTCAAAATGACCTAAAACAATGCTTAATTCCCAAGGGAAGTTGAATTTTTCAAAAACAGCTCAAAATGACCAAAAACAATGCCCAGTTCCCAAGGGAATTCGAATTTTACAAAAACAGCTCAAAATGACCTAAAACAATGCTTAATTCCCAAGGGAATTCGAATTTTTAAAAAACAGCTCAAAATGACCTAAAACAATGCTTAATTCCCAAGGGAATTTGAATTTTTCAAAAACAGCTCAAAATGACCTAAAACAATGCTTAATTCCCAAGGGAATTCGAATTTTTCTAAAACAGCTCAAAATGACCTAAAACAATGCTTAATTCCAAAGGGAATTTGAATTTTTCAAAAACAGCTCAAAATGACCAAAAAAAATTCCCAGTTATCAAGGGAATTCGAATTTTACAAAAACAGCTCAAAATGACCTAAAACAATGCTCAATTCCCAAGGGAATTTGAATTTTTCAAAAACAGCTCAAAATGACCAAAAACAATGCCCAGTTCCCAAGGGAATTCGAATTTTACAAAAACAGCTCAAAATGACCTAAAACAATGCTTAATTCCCAAGGGAATTCAAATTTTTCAAAAACAGCTCAAAATGACCTAAAACAATGCTTAATTCCCAAGGGAATTCGAATTTTACAAAAACAGCTCAAAATGACTTAAAACAATGCTTAATTCCCAAGGGAATTTGAATTTTTCAAAAACAGCTCAAAATGACCAACAACATTGCCCAGTTCCCAAGGGAATTTGAATTTTACAAAAACAGCTCAAAATGACCTAAAACAATGCTTAATTCGCCAGGCAATTCAAATTTTTCAAAAACAGCTCAAAATGACCTAAAACAATGCTTAATTCCCAAGGGAATTCGAATTTTACAAAAACAGCTCAAAATGACTTAAAACAATGCTTAATTCCCAAGGGAATTTGAATTTTTCAAAAACAGCTCAAAATGACCAAAAACACCCAGTTCCCAAGGGAATTCGAATTTTACAAAAACAGCTCAAAATGACCTAAAACAATGCTTAATTCCCAAGGGAATTCAAATTTTTCAAAAACAGCTCAAACTGACCTAAAACAATGCTTAATTCCCAAGGGAATTCGAATTTTACAAAAACAGCTCAAAATGACTTAAAACAATGCTTAATTCCCAAGGGAATTCGAATTTTACAAAATCAGCTCAAAATGACAAAAACGATGCTTAATTCCCAATGGAATTCGAATTTTACAAAAACAGCTCAAAATGACATAAAACAATGCTTAATTCCCAAGGGAATTCGAATTTTTCAAAAACAGCTCAAAATGACCTAAAACAATGCTTAATTCCCAAGGGAATTTGAATTTTTCAAAAACAGCTCAAAATGACATAAAACAATGCTTAATTCCCAAGGGAATTTGAACTTTTCAAAAACAGCTCAAAATGACCAAAAACAATGCCCAGTTCCCAAGGGAATTCGAATTTTACAAAAACAGCTCAAAATGACCTAAAACAATGCTTAATTCCCAAAGGAATTCAAATTTTTCAAAAACAGCTCAAAATGACCTAAAACAATGCTTAATTCCCAAGGGAATTCGAATTTTTCAAAAACAGCTCAAAATGACCTAAAACAATGCTTAATTCCCAAGGGAAGTTGAATTTTTCAAAAACAGCTCAAAATGACCAAAAACAATGCCCAGTTCCCAAGGGAATTCAAATTTTACAAAAACAGCTCAAAATGACCTAAAACAATGCTTAATTCCCAAGGGAATTCGAATTTTTAAAAAACAGCTCAAAATGACCTAAAACAATGCTTAATTCCCAAGGGAATTCGAATTTTACAAAAAACAGCTCAAAATGACTTAAAACAATGCTTAATTCCCAAGGTAATTCGAATTTTACAAAATCAGCTCAAAATGACAAAAACAATGCTTAATTCCCAAGGGAATTCGAATTTTACAAAAACAGCTCAAAATGACCTAAAACAATGCTTAATTCCCAAGGGAATTCGAATTTTTCAAAAACAGCTCAAAATGACCTAAAACAATGCTTAATTCCCAAGGGAATTTGAATTTTTCAAAAACAGCTCAAAATGACCAAAAACACCCAGTTCCCAAGGGAATTCGAATTTTACAAAAACAGCTCAAAATGACCTAAAACAATGCTTAATTCCCAAGGGAATTCAAATTTTTCAAAAACAGCTCAAACTGACCTAAAACAATGCTTAATTCCCAAGGGAATTCGAATTTTACAAAAACAGCTCAAAATGACTTAAAACAATGCTTAATTCCCAAGGGAATTCGAATTTTACAAAATCAGCTCAAAATGACAAAAACGATGCTTAATTCCCAATGGAATACGAATTTTACAAAAACAGCTCAAAATGACTTAAAACAATGCTTAATTCCCAAGGGAATTCGAATTTTTCAAAAACAGCTCAAAATGACCTAAAACAATGCTTAATTCCCAAGGGAATTTGAATTTTTCAAAAACAGCTCAAAATGACATAAAACAATGCTTAATTCCCAAGGGAATTTGAACTTTTCAAAAACAGCTCAAAATGACCAAAAACAATGCCCAGTTCCCAAGGGAATTCGAATTTTACAAAAACAGCTCAAAATGACCTAAAACAATGCTTAATTCCCAAAGGAATTCAAATTTTTCAAAAACAGCTCAAAATGACCTAAAACAATGCTTAATTCCCAAGGGAATTTGAATTTTTCAAAAACAGCTCAAAATGACCTAAAACAATGCTTAATTCCCAAGGGAAGTTGAATTTTTCAAAAACAGCTCAAAATGACCAAAAACAATGCCCAGTTCCCAAGGGAATTCAAATTTTACAAAAACAGCTCAAAATGACCTAAAACAATGCTTAATTCCCAAGGGAATTCGAATTTTTAAAAAACAGCTCAAAATGACCTAAAACAATGCTTAATTCCCAAGGGAATTCGAATTTTACAAAAAACAGCTCAAAATGACTTAAAACAATGCTTAATTCCCAAGGGAATTCGAATTTTACAAAATCAGCTCAAAATGACAAAAACAATGCTTAATTCCCAAGGGAATTCGAATTTTACAAAAACAGCTCAAAATGACCTAAAACAATGCTTAATTCCCAAGGGAATTCGAATTTTTCAAAAACAGCTCAAAATGACCTAAAACAATGCTTAATTCCCAAGGGAATTTGAATTTTTCAAAAACAGCTCAAAATGACCTAAAACAATGCTTAATTCCCAAGGGAATTCGAATTTTTAAAAAACAGCTCAAAATGACCTAAAACAATGCTTAATTCCCAAGGGAATTCGAATTTTACAAAAACAGCTTGAACCGATCAAAAACAATGCCTAATTCCCAAGAGAATTCGAATTTTACAAAAACAGCTCAAAATGACCTAAAACAATGCTTAATTCCCAAGGGAATTCAAATTTTTCAAAAACAGCTCAAAATGACCTAAAACAATGCTTAATTCCCAAGCGAATTCGAATTTTACAAAAACAGCTCAAAATGACAAAAACAATGCTTAATTCCCAAGGGAATTCGAATTTTACAAAAACAGCTCAAAATGACCTAAAACAATGCTTAATTCCCAAGGGAATTCGAATTTTACAAAAACAGCTTAAAATGATCAAAAACAATGCCTAATTCTCAAGAGAATTCGAATTTTACAAAATCAGCTCAAAATGACAAAAACAATGCTTAATTCCCAAGGGAATTCGAATTTCACAAAAACAGCTTAAAATGACTAAAAACAATGCTTTGTACCCTTGGGTATGAAAAATGAGAAAAAACAATGCTTAATTCCCAAGGGAATTCGAATTTTTCAAAAACAGCTCAAAATGACCTAGAGCAATGCTTAATTCCAAAGGGAATTCGAATTTTTCAAAAACAGCTTAAAATGACCTAAAACAATGTTTAATTCCCAAGGGAATTCGAATTTTACAAAAACAGCTTAAAATGATCAAAAACAATGCCTAATTCTCAAGAGAATTCGAATTTTACAAAATCAGCTCAAAATGACAAAAACAATGCTTAATTCCCAAGGGAATTCGAATTTCACAAAAACAGCTTAAAATGACTAAAAACAATGCTTTGTACCCTTGGGTATGAAAAATGAGAAAAAACAATGCTTAATTCCCAAGGGAATTCGAATTTTTCAAAAACAGCTCAAAATGACCTAGAACAATGCTTAATTCCAAAGGGAATTCGAATTTTTCAAAAACAGCCTAAAATGACCTAAAACAATGTTTAATTCCCAAGGGAATTCGAATTTTTCAAAAACAGTTCAAAATGACCAAAAACAATGCCCAGTTCCCAAGGGAATTCGAATTTTACAAAAACAGCTCAAAATGACCTTAAACAATGTTTAATTCCCGAGGAAATTTGAATTTTTCAAAAACAGCTCAAAATGACCAAAAACAATGCCCAGTTCCCAAGGGAATTCGAATTTTACAAAAACAGCTCAAAATGACCTAAAACAATGCTTAATTCCCAAGGGAATTTGAATTTTTCAAAAACAGCTCAAAATGACCAAAAACAATGCCCAGTTCCCAAGGGAATTCGAATTTTTCAAAAACAGCTCAAAATGATCAAAAACAATGCCCAGTTCCCAAGGGAATTCGAATTTTTCAAAAACAGCTCAAAATGACCTAAAACATTGCTTAATTCTCAAGGGAATTCGAATTTTACAAAAACAGCTTAAACCGATCAAAAACAATGCCTAATTCCCAAGAGAATTCAAATTTTACAAAAACAGCTCAAAATGACCTAAAACAATGCTTAATTCCCAAGGGAATTCAAATTTTTCAAAAACAGCTCAAAATGACATAAAACAATGCTTAATTCCCAAGGGAATTTGAATTTTTCAAAAACAGCTCAAAATGACATAAAACAATGCTTAATTCCCAAGGGAATTTGAATTTTTCAAAAACAGCTCAAAATGACCAAAAACAATGCCCAGTTCCCAAGGAAATTCGAATTTTTCAAAAACAGCTCAAAATGACCAAAAACAATGCCCAGTTCCCAAGGGAATTCGAATTTTTCAAAAACAGCTCAAAATGACCTAAAACATTGCTTAATTCTCAAGGGAATTCGAATTTTACAAAAACAGCTTAAACCGATCAAAAACAATGCCTAATTCCCAAGAGAATTCGAATTTTACAAAAACAGCTCAAAATGACCTAAAACAATGCTTAATTCCCAAGGGAATTCAAATTTTTCAAAAACAGCTCAAAATGACCTAAAACAATACTTAATTCCCAAGGGAATTCGAATTTTACAAAAACAGCTCAAAATGACCTAAAACATTGCTTAATTCCCAAGGGAATTTGAATTTTAAAAAATCAGATCAAAATGACAAAAACAATGCTTATTTTCCAAGGGAATTCGAATTTTACAAAAACAGCTCAAAATGACCTAAAACAATGCTTAATTCCCAAGGGAATTCGAATTTTACAAAAACAGCTTGAAATGATCAAAAACAATGCCTAATTCTCAAGAGAATTCGAATTTTACAAAATCAGCTCAAAATGACAAAAACAATGCTTAATTCCCAAGGGAATTCGAATTTCACAAAAACAGCTTAAAATGACTAAAAACAATGCTTTGTACCCTTGGGTATGAAAAATGAGAAAAAACAATGCTTAATTCCCAAGGGAATTCGAATTTTTCAAAAACAGCTCAAAATGACCTAGAACAATGCTTAATTCCAAAGGGAATTCGAATTTTTCAAAAACAGCTTAAAATGACCTAAAACAATGTTTAATTCCCAAGGGAATTCGAATTTTTCAAAAACAGTTCAAAATGACCAAAAACAATGCCCAGTTCCCAAGGGAATTCGAATTTTACAAAAGCAGCTCAAAATGACCTAAAACAATGTTTAATTCCCAAGGGAATTTGAATTTTTCAAAAACAGCTCAAAATGACCAAAAACAATGCCCAGTTCCCAAGGGAATTCGAATTTTACAAAAACAGCTCAAAATGACCTAAAACAATGCTTAATTCCCAAGGGAATTCGAATTTTTCAAAAACAGCTCAAAATGACCTAAAACAATGCTTAATTCCCAAGAGAATTTATATTTTTCAAAAACAGCTCAAAATGACATAAAACAATGCTTAATTCCCAAGGGAATTTGAATTTTTCAAAAACAGCTCAAAATGACCAAAAACAATGCCCAGTTCCCAAGGGAATTCGAATTTTTCAAAAACAGCTCAAAATGATCAAAAACAATGCCCAGTTCCCAAGGGAATTCGAATTTTTCAAAAACAGCTCAAAATGACCTAAAACATTGCTTAATTCTCAAGGGAATTCGAATTTTACAAAAACAGCTTAAACCGATCAAAAACAATGCCTAATTCCCAAGAGAATTCGAATTTTACAAAAACAGCTCAAAATGACCTAAAACAATGCTTAATTCCCAAGGGAATTCAAATTTTTCAAAAACAGCTCAAAATGACCAAAAACAATGCCCAGTTCCCAAGGGAATTCGAATTTTTCAAAAACAGCTCAAAATGATCAAAAACAATGCCCAGTTCCCAAGGGAATTCGAATTTTTCAAAAACAGCTCAAAATGACCTAAAACATTGCTTAATTCTCAAGGGAATTCGAATTTTACAAAAACAGCTTAAACCGATCAAAAACAATGCCTAATTCCCAAGAGAATTCGAATTTTACAAAAACAGCTCAATATGACCTAAAACAATGCTTAATTCCCAAGGGAATTCAAATTTTTCAAAAACAGCTCAAAATGACCAAAAACAATGCCCAGTTCCCAAGGGAATTCGAATTTTTCAAAAACAGCTCAAAATGACCAAAAACAATGCCCAGTTCCCAAGGGAATTCGAATTTTTCAAAAACAGCTCAAAATGACCTAAAACAATGCTTAATTCCCAAGGGAATTCGAATTTTTCAAAAACAGCTCAAAATGACCTAAAACAATGCTTAATTCCCAAGGGAATTCGAATTTTACAAAAACAGCTCAAAATGACTTAAATCAATGCTTAATTCCCAAGGGAATTCTAATTTTACAAAATCAGCTCAAAATGACAAAAACAATGCTTAATTCCCAAGGGAATTCGAATTTTACAAAAACAGCTCAAAATGACCTAAAACAATGCTTAATTCCCAAGGGAATTCGAATTTTTCAAAAACAGCTCAAAATGACCTAAAACAATGCCCAGTTCCCAAGGGAAGTTGAATTTTTCAAAAACAGCTCAAAATGACCAAAAACAATGCCCAGTTCCCAAGGGAATTCGAATTTTACAAAAACAGCTCAAAATGACCTAAAACAATGCTTAATTCCCAAGGGAATTCGAATTTTTCAAAAACAGCTCAAAATGACCTAAAACAATGCTTCATTCCCAAGGGAATTTGAATTTTTCAAAAACAGCTCAAAATGACATAAAACAATGCTTAATTCCCAAGGGAATTTGAATTTTTCAAAAACAGCTCAAAATGACCAAAAACAATGCCCAGTTCCCAAGGTATTTCGAATTTTTCAAAAACAGCTCAAAATGACCAAAAACAATGCCCAGTTCCCAAGGGAATTCGAATTTTTCAAAAACAGCTCAAAATGACCTAAAACAATGCTTAATTCCCAAGGGAATTCAAAATTTTCAAAAACAGCTCAAAATGACCTAAAACAATGCTTAATTCCCAAGCGAATTCGAATTTTACAAAAACAGCTCAAAATGACAAAAACAATGCTTAATTCCCAAGGGAATTCGAATTTTACAAAAACAGCTCAAAATGACCTAAAACAATGCTTAATTCCCAAGGGAATTCGAATTTTACAAAAACAGCTTAAAATGATCAAAAACAATGCCTAATTCTCAAGAGAATTCGAATTTTACAAAATCAGCTCAAAATGACAAAAACAATGCTTAATCCCCAAGGGAATTCGAACTTCACAAAAACAGCTCAAAATGACTAAAAACAATGCTTTTTACCCTTGGGTATGAAAAATGAGAAAAAACAATGCTTAATTCCCAAGGGAATTCGAATTTTTCAAAAACAGCTCAAAATGACCTAGAACAATGCTTAATTCCAAAGGGAATTCGAATTTTTCAAAAACAGCTTAAAATGACCTAAAACAATGTTTAATTCCCAAGGGAATTCGAATTTTACAAAAACAGCTCAAAATGACCTAAAACAATGCTTAATTCCCAAGGGAATTCGAATTTTACAAAAACAGCTTAAAATGATCAAAAACAATGCCTAATTCTCAAGAGAATTCGAATTTTACAAAATCAGCTCAAAATGACAAAAACAATGCTTAATCCCCAAGGGAATTCGAATTTCACAAAAACAGCTTAAAATGACTAAAAACAATGCTTTGTACCCTTGGGTATGAAAAATGAGAAAAAACAATGCTTAATTCCCAAGGGATTCGAATTTTTAAAAAACAGCTCAAAATGACCTAGAACAATGCTTAATTCCAAAGGGAATTCGAATTTTTCAAAAACAGCTTAAAATGACCTAAAACAATGTTTAATTCCCAAGGGAATTCGAATTTTACAAAAACAGCTTAAAATGATCAAAAACAATGCCTAATTCTCAAGAGAATTCGAATTTTACAAAATCAGCTCAAAATGACAAAAACAATGCTTAATTCCAAAGGGAATTCGAATTTCACAAAAACAGCTTAAAATGACTAAAAACAATGCTTTGTACCCTTGGGTATGAAAAATGAGAAAAAACAATGCTTAATTCTCAAGGGAATTCGAATTTTTCAAAAACAGCTCAAAATGGCCTAGAACAATGCTTAATTCCAAAGGGAATTCGAATTTTTCAAAAACAGCCTAAAATGACCTAAAACAATGTTTAATTCCCAAGGGAATTCGAATTTTTCAAAAACAGTTCAAAATGACCAAAAACAATGCCCAGTTCCCAAGGGAATTCGAATTTTACAAAAACAGCTCAAAATGACCAAAAACAATGCCCAGTTCCCAAGGGAATTCGAATTTTACAAAAACAGCTCAAAATGACCTTAAACAATGCTTAATTCCCGAGGAAATTTGAATTTTTCAAAAACAGCTCAAAATGACCAAAAACAATGCCCAGTTCCCAAGGGAATTCGAATTTTACAAAAACAGCTCAAAATGACCTAAAACCATGCTTAATTCCCAAGGGAATTCGAATTTTTCAAAAACAGCTCAAAATGACCTAAAACAATGCTTAATTCCCAAGGGAATTCGAATTTTACAAAAACAGCTCAAAATGACCAAAAACAATGCCCAGTTCCCAAGGGAAGTTGAATTTTTCAAAAACAGCTCAAAATGACCAAAAACAATGCCCAGTTCCCAAGGGAATTCAAATTTTACAAAAACAGCTCAAAATGACCTAAAACAATGCTTAATTCCCAAGGGAATTCGAATTTTTAAAAAACAGCTCAAAATGACCTAAAACAATGCTTAATTTCCAAGGGAATTCGAATTTTCAAAAACAGCTCAAAATGACTTAAAACAATGCTTAATTCCCAAGGGAATTCGAATTTTACAAAATCAGCTCAAAATGACAAAAACAATGCTTAATTCCCAAGGGAATTCGAATTTTACAAAAACAGCTCAAAATGACCTAAAACAATGCTTAATTCCCAAGGGAATTCGAATTTTTCAAAAACAGCTCAAACTGACCTTAAACAATGCTTAATTCCCAAGGGAATTTGAATTTTTCAAAAACAGCTCAAAATGACCTAAAACAATGCTTAATTCCCAAGGGAATTCGAATTTTTCTAAAACAGCTCAAAATGACCAAAAACAATGCCCAGTTCCCAAGGAAATTCGAATTTTACAAAAACAGCTCAAAATGACCTAAAACAATGCTAAATTCCCAAGGGAATTCGAATTTTTCAAAAACAGCTCAAAATGACCTAAAACAATGCTTCATTCCCAAGGGAATTTGAATTTTTCAAAAACAGCTCAAAATGACATAAAACAATGCTTAATTCCCAAGGGAATTTGAATTTTTCAAAAACAGCTCAAAATGACCAAAAACAATGCCCAGTTCCCAAGGTATTTCGAATTTTTCAAAAACAGCTCAAAATGACCAAAAACAATGCCCAGTTCCCAAGGGAATTCGAATTTTTCAAAAACAGCTCAAAATGACCTAAAACAATGCTTAATTCCCAAGGGAATTCGAATTTTTCAAAAACAGCTCAAAATGACCTAAAACAATGCTTAATTCCCAAGGGAATTCGAATTTTACAAAAACAGCTCAAAATGACTTAAATCAATGCTTAATTCCCAAGGGAATTCTAATTTTACAAAATCAGCTCAAAATGACAAAAACAATGCTTAATTCCCAAGGGAATTCGAATTTTACAAAAACAGCTCAAAATGACCTAAAACAATGCTTAATTCCCAAGGGAATTCGAATTTTTCAAAAACAGCTCAAAATGTCCTAAAACAATGCCCAGTTATCAAGGGAAGTTGAATTTTTCAAAAACAGCTCAAAATGACCAAAAACAATGCCCAGTTCCCAAGGGAATTCGAATTTTACAAAAACAGCTCAAAATGACCTAAAACAATGCTTAATTCCCAAGGGAATTCGAATTTTTCAAAAACAGCTCAAAATGACCTAAAACAATGCTTCATTCCCAAGGGAATTTGAATTTTTCAAAAACAGCTCAAAATGACATAAAACAATGCTTAATTCCCAAGGGAATTTGAATTTTTCAAAAACAGCTCAAAATGACCAAAAACAATGCCCAGTTCCCAAGGTATTTCGAATTTTTCAAAAACAGCTCAAAATGACCAAAAACAATGCCCAGTTCCCAAGGGAATTCGAATTTTTCAAAAACAGCTCAAAATGACCTAAAACAATGCTTAATTCCCAAGGGAATTCAAATTTTTCAAAAACAGCTCAAAATGACCTAAAACAATGCTTAATTCCCAAGCGAATTCGAATTTTACAAAAACAGCTCAAAATGACAAAAACAATGCTTCATTCCCAAGGGAATTCGAATTTTACAAAAACAGCTCAAAATGACCTAAAACAATGCTTAATTCCCAAGGGAATTCCAATTTTACAAAAACAGCTTAAAATGATCAAAAACAATGCCTAATTCTCAAGAGAATTCGAATTTTACAAAATCAGCTCAAAATGACAAAAACAATGCTTAATCCCCAAGGGAATTCGAATTTCACAAAAACAGCTTAAAATGACTAAAAACAATGCTTTGTACCCTTGGGTATGAAAAATGAGAAAAAACAATGCTTAATTCCCAAGGGAATTCGAATTTTTCAAAAACAGCTCAAAATGACCTAGAACAATGCTTAATTCCAAAGGGAATTCGAATTTTTCAAAAACAGCTTAAAATGACCTAAAACAATGTTTAATTCCCAAGGGAATTCGAATTTTACAAAAACAGCTCAAAATGACCTAAAACAATGCTTAATTCCCAAGGGAATTCGAATTTTACAAAAACAGCTTAAAATGATCAAAAACAATGCCTAATTCTCAAGAGAATTCGAATTTTACAAAATCAGCTCAAAATGACAAAAACAATGCTTAATCCCCAAGGGAATTCGAATTTCACAAAAACAGCTTAAAATGACTAAAAACAATGCTTTGTACCCTTGGGTATGAAAAATGAGAAAAAACAATGCTTAATTCCCAAGGGAATTCGAATTTTTCAAAAACAGCTCAAAATGACCTAGAACAATGCTTAATTCCAAAGGGAATTCGAATTTTTCAAAAACAGCTTAAAATGACCTAAAACAATGTTTAATTCCCAAGGGAATTCGAATTTTACAAAAACAGCTTAAAATGATCAAAAACAATGCCTAATTCTCAAGAGAATTCGAATTTTACAAAATCAGCTCAAAATGACAAAAACAATGCTTAATTCCAAAGGGAATTCGAATTTCACAAAAACAGCTTAAAATGACTAAAAACAATGCTTTGTACCCTTGGGTATGAAAAATGAGAAAAAACAATGCTTAATTCTAAAGGGAATTCGAATTTTTCAAAAACAGCTCAAAATGACCTAGAACAATGCTTAATTCCAAAGGGAATTCGAATTTTTCAAAAACAGCCTAAAATGACCTAAAACAATGTTTAATTCCCAAGGGAATTCGAATTTTTCAAAAACAGTTCAAAATGACCAAAAACAATGCCCAGTTCCCAAGGGAATTCGAATTTTACAAAAACAGCTCAAAATGACCAAAAACAATGCCCAGTTCCCAAGGGAATTCGAATTTTACAAAAACAGCTCAAAATGACCTTAAACAATGGTTAATTCCCGAGGAAATTTGAATTTTTCAAAAACAGCTCAAAATGACCAAAAACAATGCCCAGTTCCCAAGGGAATTCGAATTTTACAAAAACAGCTCAAAATGACCTAAAACCATGCTTAATTCCCAAGGGAATTCGAATTTTTCAAAAACAGCTCAAAATGACCTAAAACAATGCTTAATTCCCAAGGGAATTCGAATTTTACAAAAACAGCTCAAAATGACCAAAAACAATGCCCAGTTCCCAAGGGAAGTTGAATTTTTCAAAAACAGCTCAAAATGACCAAAAACAATGCCCAGTTCCCAAGGGAATTCAAATTTTACAAAAACAGCTCAAAATGACCTAAAACAATGCTTAATTCCCAAGGGAATTCGAATTTTTAAAAAACAGCTCAAAATGACCTAAAACAATGCTTAATTTCCAAGGGAATTCGAATTTTCAAAAACAGCTCAAAATGACTTAAAACAATGCTTAATTCCCAAGGGAATTCGAATTTTACAAAATCAGCTCAAAATGACAAAAACAATGCTTAATTCCCAAGGGAATTCGAATTTTACAAAAACAGCTCAAAATGACCTAAAACAATGCTTAATTCCCAAGGGAATTCGAATTTTTCAAAAACAGCTCAAACTGACCTAAAACAATGCTTAATTCCCAAGGGAATTTGAATTTTTCAAAAACAGCTCAAAATGACCTAAAACAATGCTTAATTCCCAAGGGAATTCGAATTTTACAAAAACAGCTCAAAATGACCAAAAACAATGCCCAGTTCCCAAGGAAATTCGAATTTTACAAAAACAGCTCAAAATGACCTAAAACAATGCTAAATTCCCAAGGGAATTCGAATTTTTCAAAAACAGCTCAAAATGACCTAAAACAATGCTTCATTCCCAAGGGAATTTGAATTTTTCAAAAACAGCTCAAAATGACATAAAACAATGCTTAATTCCCAAGGGAATTTGAATTTTTCAAAAACAGCTCAAAATGACCAAAAACAATGCCCAGTTCCCAAGGTATTTCGAATTTTTCAAAAACAGCTCAAAATGACCAAAAACAATGCCCAGTTCCCAAGGGAATTCGAATTTTTCAAAAACAGCTCAAAATGACCTAAAACATTGCTTAATTCTCAAGGGAATTCGAATTTTACAAAAACAGCTTGAACCGATCAAAAACAATGCCTAATTCCCAAGGGAATTTGAATTTTTCAAAAACAGCTCAAAATGACCTAAAACAATGCCCAGTTCCCAAGGTATTTCGAATTTTTCAAAAACAGCTCAAAATGACCTAAAACAATGCTTAATTCCCAAGGGAATTCAAATTTTTCAAAAACAGCTCAAAATGACCTAAAACAATGCTTAATTCCCAAGCGAATTCGAATTTTACAAAAACAGCTCAAAATGACAAAAACAATGCCTAATTCCCAAGGGAATTTGAATTTTTCAAAAACAGCTCAAAATGACCAAAAACAATGCCCAGTTCCCAAGAAAATACGAATTTTACAAAAACAGCTCAAAATGACCTAAAACAATGCTTAATTCCCAAGGGAATTCGAATTTTTCAAAAACAGCTCAAAATGACCTAAAACAATGCTTCATTCCCAAGGGAATTTGAATTTTTCAAAAACAGCTCAAAATGACCTAAAACATTGCTTAATTCTCAAGGGAATTCGAATTTTACAAAAACAGCTTGAACCGATCAAAAACAATGCCTAATTCCCAAGGGAATTTGAATTTTTCAAAAACAGCTCAAAATGACCAAAAACAATGCCCAGTTCCCAAGGTATTTCGAATTTTTCAAAAACAGCTCAAAATGACCTAAAACAATGCTTAATTCCCAAGGGAATTCAAATTTTTCAAAAACAGCTCAAAATGACCTAAAACAATGCTTAATTCCCAAGCGAATTCGAATTTTACAAAAACAGCTCAAAATGACAAAAACAATGCCTAATTCCCAAGGGAATTTGAATTTTTCAAAAACAGCTCAAAATGACCAAAAACAATGCCCAGTTCCCAAGGGAATTCGAATTTTACAAAAACAGCTCAAAATGACCTAAAACAATGCTTAATTCCCAAGGGAATTCGAATTTTTCAAAAACAGCTCAAAATGACCTAAAACAATGCTTCATTCCCAAGGGAATTTGAATTTTTCAAAAACAGCTCAAAATGACATAAAACAATGCTTAATTCCCAAGGGAATTTGAATTTTTTTCAAAAACAGCTCAAAATGACCAAAAACAATGCCCAGTTCCCAAGGTATTTCGAATTTTTCAAAAACAGCTCAAAATGACCAAAAACAATGCCCAGTTCCCAAGGGAATTCGAATTTTTCAAAAACAGCTCAAAATGACCTAAAACATTTCTTAATTCTCAAGGGAATTCGAATTTTACAAAAACAGCTTGAACCGATCAAAAACAATGCCTAATTCCCAAGAGAATTCAAATTTTACAAAAACAGCTCAAAATGACCTAAAACAATGCTTAATTCCCAAGGGAATTCAAATTTTTCAAAACCAGCTCAAAATGACCTAAAACAATGCTTAATTCCCAAGCGAATTCGAATTTTACAAAAACAGCTCAAAATGACAAAAACAATGCCTAATTCCCAAGGGAATTTGAATTTTTCAAAAACAGCTCAAAATGACCAAAAACAATGCCCAGTTCCCAAGGGAATTCGAATTTTACAAAAACAGCTCAAAATGACCTAAAACAATGCTTAATTCCCAAGGGAATTCGAATTTTTCAAAAACAGCTCAAAATGACCTAAAACAATGCTTCATTCCCAAGGGAATTTGAATTTTTCAAAAACAGCTCAAAATGACATAAAACAATGCTTAATTCCCAAGGGAATTCGAATTTTACAAAAACAGCTCAAAATGACCAAAAACAATGCCCAGTTCCCAAGGTATTTCGAATTTTTCAAAAACAGCTCAAAATGACCAAAAACAATGCCCAGTTCCCAAGGGAATTCGAATTTTTCAAAAACAGCTCAAAATGACCTAAAACATTGCTTAATTCTCAAGGGAATTCGAATTTTACAAAAACAGCTTGAACCGATCAAAAACAATGCCTAATTCCCAAGAGAATTCGAATTTTACAAAAACAGCTCAAAATGACCTAAAACAATGCTTAATTCCCAAGGGAATTCAAATTTTTCAAAAACAGCTCAAAATGACCTAAAACAATGCTTAATTCCCAAGCGAGTTCGAATTTTACAAAAACAGCTCAAAATGACAAAAACAATGCTTAATTCCCAAGGGAATTCGAATTTTACAAAAACAGCTCAAAATGACCTAAAACAATGCTTAATTCCCAAGGGAATTCGAATTTTACAAAAACAGCTTAAAATGATCAAAAACAATGCCTAATTCTCAAGAGAATTCGAATTTTACAAAATCAGCTCAAAATGACAAAAACAATGCTTAATTCCCAAGGGAATTCGAATTTCACAAAAACAGCTTAAAATGACTAAAAACAATGCTTTGTACCCTTGGGTATGAAAAATGAGAAAAAACAATGCTTAATTCCCAAGGGAATTCGAATTTTTCAAAAACAGCTCAAAATGACCTAGAACAATGCTTAATTCCAAAGGGAATTCGAATTTTTCAAAAACAGCTTAAAATGACCTAAAACAATGTTTAATTCCCAAGGGAATTCGAATTTTACAAAAACAGCTTAAAATGATCAAAAACAATGCCTAATTCTCAAGAGAATTCGAATTTTACAAAATCAGCTCAAAATGACAAAAACAATGCTTAATTCCAAAGGGAATTCGAATTTCACAAAAACAGCTTAAAATGACTAAAAACAATGCTTTGTACCCTTGGGTATGAAAAATGAGAAAAAACAATGCTTAATTCTCAAGGGAATTCGAATTTTTCAAAAACAGCTCAAAATGACCTAGAACAATGCTTAATTCCAAAGGGAATTCGAATTTTTCAAAAACAGCCTAAAATGACCTAAAACAATGTTTAATTCCCAAGGGAATTCGAATTTTTCAAAAACAGTTCAAAATGACCAAAAACAATGCCCAGTTCCCAAGGGAATTCGAATTTTACAAAAACAGCTCAAAATGACCTTAAACAATGTTTAATTCCCGAGGAAATTTGAATTTTTCAAAAACAGCTCAAAATGACCAAAAACAATGCCCAGTTCCCAAGGGAATTCGAATTTTACAAAAACAGCTCAAAATGACCTTAAACAATGGTTAATTCCCGAGGAAATTTGAATTTTTCAAAAACAGCTCAAAATGACCAAAAACAATGCCCAGTTCCCAAGGGAATTCGAATATTACAAAAACAGCTCAAAATGACCTAAAACAATGCTTAATTCCCAAGGGAATTCGAATTTTTCAAAAACAGCTCAAAATGACCTAAAACAATGCTTAATTCCCAAGGGAATTCGAATTTTACAAAAACAGCTCAAAATGACCAAAAACAATGCCCAGTTCCCAAGGGAAGTTGAATTTTTCAAAAACAGCTCAAAATGACCAAAAACAATGCCCAGTTCCCAAGGGAATTCAAATTTTACAAAAACAGCTCAAAATGACCTAAAACAATGCTTAATTCCCAAGGGAATTCGAATTTTTAAAAAACAGCTCAAAATGACCTAAAACAATGCTTAATTTCCAAGGGAATTCGAATTTTACAAAAACAGCTCAAAATGACTTAAAACAATGCTTAATTCCCAAGGGAATTCGAATTTTACAAAATCAGCTCAAAATGACAAAAACAATGCTTAATTCCCAAGGGAATTCGAATTTTACAAAAACAGCTCAAAATGACCTAAAACAATGCTTAATTCCCAAGTGAATTCGAATTTTTCAAAAACAGCTCAAAATGACCTAAAACAATGCTTAATTATCAAGGGAATTTGAATTTTTCAAAAACAGCTCAAAATGACCTTAAACAATGCTTAATTCCCAAGGGAATTCGAATTTTTCTAAAACAGCTCAAAATGACCAAAAACAATGCCCAGTTCCCAAGGGAATTCGAATTTCACAAAAACAGCTCAGATTGACCTAAAACAATGCTTAATTCCCAAGGGAATTCGAATTTTTCAAAAACAGCTCAAAATGACATAAAACAATGCTTCATTCCCAAGGGAATTCGAATTTTTCAAAAACAGCTCAAAATGACCTAAAACAATGCTTTATTCCAAAGGGAATTCGAATTTTACAAAAACAGCTCAAAATGACCTAAAACAATGCTTAATTCCAAAGGGAATTTGAATTTTTCAAAAACAGCTCAAAATGACCAAAAACAATGCCCAGTTCCCAAGGGAATTCGAATTTTACAAAAACAGCTCAAAATGACCTAAAGCAATGCTTAATTCCCAAGGGAATTTGAATTTTTCAAAAACAGCTCAAAATGACCAAAAACAATGCCTAGTTCCCAAGGTATTTCGAATTTTTCAAAAACAGCTCAAAATGACCAAAAACAATGCCCAGTTCCCAAAGGAATTCGAATTTTTCAAAAACAGCTCAAAATGACCTAAAACATTGCTTAATTCTCAAGGGAATTCGAATTTTACAAAAACAGCTTGAACCGATCAAAAACAATGCCTAATTCCCAAGAGAATTCGAATTTTACAAAAACAGCTCAAAATGACCTAAAACAATGCTTAATTCCCAAGGGAATTCAAATTTTTCAAAAACAGCTCAAAATGACCTAAAACAATGCTTAATTCCCAAGCGAATTCGAATTTTACAAAAACAGCTCAAAATGACAAAAACAATGCCTAATTCCCAAGGGAATTTGAATTTTTCAAAAACAGCTCAAAATGACCAAAAACAATGCCCAGTTCCCAAGGGAATTCAAATTTTACAAAAACAGCTCAAAATGACCTAAAACAATGCTTAATTCCCAAGGGAATTCGAATTTTTAAAAAACAGCTCAAAATGACCTAAAACAATGCTTAATTTCCAAGGGAATTCGAATTTTACAAAAACAGCTCAAAATGACTTAAAACAATGCTTAATTCCCAAGGGAATTCGAATTTTACAAAATCAGCTCAAAATGACAAAAACAATGCTTAATTCCCAAGGGAATTCGAATTTTACAAAAACAGCTCAAAATGACCTAAAACAATGCTTAATTCCCAAGTGAATTCGAATTTTTCAAAAACAGCTCAAAATGACCTAAAACAATGCTTAATTATCAAGGGAATTTGAATTTTTCAAAAACAGCTCAAAATGACCTAAAACAATGCATAATTCCCAAGGGAATTCGAATTTTTCTAAAACAGCTCAAAATGACCAAAAACAATGCCCAGTTCCCAAGGGAATTCGAATTTTACAAAAACAGCTCAAATTGACCTAAAACAATGCTTAATTCCCAAGGGAATTCGAATTTTTCAAAAACAGCTCAAAATGACCTAAAACAATGCTTCATTCCCAAGGGAATTTGAATTTTTCAAAAACAGCTCAAAATGACCTAAAACAATGCTTTATTCCAAAGGGAATTCGAATTTTACAAAAACAGCTCAAAATGACCTAAAACAATGCTTAATTCCAAAGGGAATTTGAATTTTTCAAAAACAGCTCAAAATGACCAAAAACAATGCCCAGTTCCCAAGGGAATTCGAATTTTACAAAAACAGCTCAAAATGACCTAAAGCAATGCTTAATTCCCAAGGGAATTTGAATTTTTCAAAAACAGCTCAAAATGACCAAAAACAATGCCTAGTTCCCAAGGTATTTCGAATTTTTCAAAAACAGCTCAAAATGACCAAAAACAATGCCCAGTTCCCAAAGGAATTCGAATTTTTCAAAAACAGCTCAAAATGACCTAAAACATTGCTTAATTCTCAAGGGAATTCGAATTTTACAAAAACAGCTTGAACCGATCAAAAACAATGCCTAATTCCCAAGAGAATTCGAATTTTACAAAAACAGCTCAAAATGACCTAAAACAATGCTTAATTCCCAAGGGAATTCAAATTTTTCAAAAACAGCTCAAAATGACCTAAAACAATGCTTAATTCCCAAGCGAATTCGAATTTTACAAAAACAGCTCAAAATGACAAAAACAATGCCTAATTCCCAAGGGAATTTGAATTTTTCAAAAACAGCTCAAAATGACCAAAAACAATGCCCAGTTCCCAAGGGAATTCGAATTTTACAAAAACAGCTCAAAATGACCTAAAACAATGCTTAATTCCCAAGGGAATTCGAATTTTTCAAAAACAGCTCAAAATGACCTAAAACAATGCTTCATTCCCAAGGGAATTTGAATTTTTCAAAAACAGCTCAAAATGACATAAAACAATGCTTAATTCCCAAGGGAATTTGAATTTTTCAAAAACAGCTCAAAATGACCAAAAACAATGCCCAGTTCCCAAGGTATTTCGAATTTTTCAAAAACAGCTCAAAATGACCAAAAACAATGCCCAGTTCCCAAGGGAATTCGAATTTTTCAAAAACAGCTCAAAATGACCTAAAACATTGCTTAATTCTCAAGGGAATTCGAATTTTACAAAAACAGCTTGAACCGATCAAAAACAATGCCTAATTCCCAAGAGAATTCAAATTTTACAAAAACAGCTCAAAATGACCTAAAACAATGCTTAATTCCCAAGGGAATTCTAATTTTACAAAAACAGCTCAAAATGACCTAAAACAATGCTTAATTCCCAAGGGAATTCGAATTTTACAAAAACAGCTCAAAATGACCTAAAACAATGCTTAATTCCCAAGGGAATTCAAATTTTTCAAAAACAGCTCAAAATGACCTAAAACAATGCTTAATTCCCAAGCGAATTCGAATTTTACAAAAACAGCTCAAAATGACAAAAACAATGCCTAATTCCCAAGGGAATTTGAATTTTTCAAAAACAGCTCAAAATGACCAAAAACAATGCCCAGTTCCCAAGGGAATTCGAATTTCACAAAAACAGCTCAAATTGACCTAAAACAATGCTTAATTCCCAAGGGAATTCGAATTTTTCAAAAACAGCTCAAAATGAACTAAAACAATGCTTCATTCCCAAGGGAATTTGAATTTTTCAAAAACAGCTCAAAATGACCTAAAACAATGCTTTATTCCAAAGGGAATTCGAATTTTACAAAAACAGCTCAAAATGACCTAAAACAATGCTTAATTCCAAAGGGAATTTGAATTTTTCAAAAACAGCTCAAAATGACCAAAAACAATGCCCAGTTCCCAAGGGAATTCGAATTTTACAAAAGCAGCTCAAAATGACCTAAAGCAATGCTTAATTCCCAAGGGAATTTGAATTTTTCAAAAACAGCTCAAAATGACCAAAAACAATGCCCAGTTCCCAAGGAAATTCGAATTTTACAAAAACAGCTCAAAATGACCTAAAACAATGCTTAATTCCCAAGGGAATTCGAATTTTTCAAAAACAGCTCAAAATGACCTAAAACAATGCTTCATTCCCAAGGGAATTTGAATTTTTCAAAAACAGCTCAAAATGACATAAAACAATGCTTAATTCCCAAGGGAATTTGAATTTTTCAAAAACAGCTCAAAATGACCAAAAACAATGCCCAGTTCCCAAGGTATTTCGAATTTTTCAAAAACAGCTCAAAATGACCAAAAACAATGCCCAGTTCCCAAGGGAATTCGAATTTTTCAAAAACAGCTCAAAATGACCTAAAACATTGCTTAATTCTCAAGGGAATTCGAATTTTACAAAAACAGCTTGAACCGATCAAAAACAATGCCTAATTCCCAAGAGAATTCGAATTTTACAAAAACAGCTCAAAATGACCTAAAACAATGCTTAATTCCCAAGGGAATTCAAATTTTTCAAAAACAGCTCAAAATGACCTAAAACAATGCTTAATTCCCAAGCGAATTCGAATTTTACAAAAACAGCTCAAAATGACAAAAACAATGCCTAATTCCCAAGGGAATTTGAATTTTTCAAAAACAGCTCAAAATGACCAAAAACAATGCCCAGTTCCCAAGGGAATTCGAATTTTACAAAAACAGCTCAAAATGACCTAAAACAATGCTTAATTCCCAAGGGAATTCGAATTTTTCAAAAACAGCTCAAAATGACCTAAAACAATGCTTCATTCCCAAGGGAATTTGAATTTTTCAAAAACAGCTCAAAATGACATAAAACAATGCTTAATTCCCAAGGGAATTTGAATTTTTCAAAAACAGCTCAAAATGACCAAAAACAATGCCCAGTTCCCAAGGTATTTCGAATTTTTCAAAAACAGCTCAAAATGACCAAAAACAATGCCCAGTTCCCAAGGGAATTCGAATTTTTCAAAAACAGCTCAAAATGACCTAAAACATTGCTTAATTCTCAAGGGAATTCGAATTTTACAAAAACAGCTTGAACCGATCAAAAACAATGCCTAATTCCCAAGAGAATTCAAATTTTACAAAAACAGCTCAAAATGACCTAAAACAATGCTTTATTCCAAAGGGAATTCGAATTTTACAAAAACAGCTCAAAATGACCTAAAACAATGCTTAATTCCAAAGGGAATTTGAATTTTTCAAAAACAGCTCAAAATGACCAAAAACAATGCCCAGTTCCCAAGGGAATTCGAATTTTACAAAAACAGCTCAAAATGACCTAAAGCAATGCTTAATTCCCAAGGGAATTTGAATTTTTCAAAAACAGCTCAAAATGACCAAAAACAATGCCCAGTTCCCAAGGAAATTCGAATTTTACAAAAACAGCTCAAAATGACCTAAAACAATGCTTAATTCCCAAGGGAATTCGAATTTTTCAAAAACAGCTCAAAATGACCTAAAACAATGCTTCATTCCCAAGGGAATTTGAATTTTTCAAAAACAGCTCAAAATGACATAAAACAATGCTTAATTCCCAAGGGAATTTGAATTTTTCAAAAACAGCTCAAAATGACCAAAAACAATGCCCAGTTCCCAAGGTATTTCGAAGTTTTCAAAAACAGCTCAAAATGACCAAAAACAATGCCCAGTTCCCAAGGGAATTCGAATTTTTCAAAAACAGCTCAAAATGACCTAAAACATTGCTTAATTCTCAAGGGAATTCGAATTTTACAAAAACAGCTTGAACCGATCAAAAACAATGCCTAATTCCCAAGAGAATTCGAATTTTACAAAAACAGCTCAAAATGACCTAAAACAATGCTTAATTCCCAAGGGAATTCAAATTTTTCAAAAACAGCTCAAAATGACCTAAAACAATGCTTAATTCCCAAGCGAATTCGAATTTTACAAAAACAGCTCAAAATGACAAAAACAATGCCTAATTCCCAAGGGAATTTGAATTTTTCAAAAACAGCTCAAAATGACCAAAAACAATGCCCAGTTCCCAAGGGAATTCGAATTTTACAAAAACAGCTCAAAATGACCTAAAACAATGCTTAATTCCCAAGGGAATTCGAATTTTTCAAAAACAGCTCAAAATGACCTAAAACAATGCTTCATTCCCAAGGGAATTTGAATTTTTCAAAAACAGCTCAAAATGACATAAAACAATGCTTAATTCCCAAGGGAATTTGAATTTTTCAAAAACAGCTCAAAATGACCAAAAACAATGCCCAGTTCCCAAGGTATTTCGAATTTTTCAAAAACAGCTCAAAATGACCAAAAACAATGCCCAGTTCCCAAGGGAATTCGAATTTTTCAAAAACAGCTCAAAATGACCTAAAACATTGCTTAATTCTCAAGGGAATTCGAATTTTACAAAAACAGCTTGAACCGATCAAAAACAATGCCTAATTCCCAAGAGAATTCAAATTTTACAAAAACAGCTCAAAATGACCTAAAACAATGCTTAATTCCCAAGGGAATTCAAATTTTTCAAAAACAGCTCAAAATGACCTAAAACAATGCTTAATTCCCAAGCGAATTCGAATTTTACAAAAACAGCTCAAAATGACAAAAACAATGCCTAATTCCCAAGGGAATTTGAATTTTTCAAAAACAGCTCAAAATGACCAAAAACAATGCCCAGTTCCCAAGGGAATTCGAATTTTACAAAAACAGCTCAAAATGACCTAAAACAATGCTTAATTCCCAAGGAAATTCGAATTTTTCAAAAACAGCTCAAAATGACCTAAAACAATGCTTCATTCCCAAGGGAATTTGAATTTTTCAAAAACAGCTCAAAATGACATAAAACCATGCTTAATTCCCAAGGGAATTTGAATTTTTCAAAAACAGCTCAAAATGACCAAAAACAATTCCCAGTTCCCAAGGTATTTCGAATTTTTCAAAAACAGCTCAAAATGACCAAAAACAATGCCCAGTTCCCAAGGGAATTCGAATTTTTCAAAAACAGCTCAAAATGACCTAAAACATTGCTTAATTCTCAAGGGAATTCGAATTTTACAAAAACAGCTTGAACCGATCAAAAACAATGCCTAATTCCCAAGAGAATTCAAATTTTACAAAAACAGCTCAAAATGACCTAAAACAATGCTTAATTCCCAAGGGAATTCAAATTTTTCAAAAACAGCTCAAAATGACCTAAAACAATGCTTAATTCCCAAGCGAATTCGAATTTTACAAAAACAGCTCAAAATGACAAAAACAATGCTTAATTCCCAAGGGAATTCGAATTTTTCAAAAACAGCTCAAAATGACCTAAAACAATGCTTAATTCCCAAGGGAATTCGAATTTTACAAAAACAGCTTAAAATGATCAAAAACAATGCCTAATTCTCAAGAGAATTCGAATTTTACAAAATCAGCTCAAAATGACAAAAACAATGCTTAATTCCCAAGGGAATTCGAATTTCACAAAAACAGCTTAAAATGACTAAAAACAATGCTTTGTACCCTTGGGTATGAAAAATGAGAAAAAACAATGCTTAATTCCCAAGGGAATTCGAATTTTTCAAAAACAGCTCAAAATGACCTAGAACAATGCTTAATTCCAAAGGGAATTCGAATTTTTCAACAACAGCTTAAAATGACCTAAAACAATGTTTAATTCCCAAGGGAATTCGAATTTTACAAAAACAGCTTAAAATGATCAAAAACAATGCCTAATTCTCAAGAGAATTCGAATTTTACAAAATCAGCTCAAAATGACAAAAACAATGCTTAATTCCAAAGGGAATTCGAATTTCACAAAAACAGCTTAAAATGACTAAAAACAATGCTTTGTACCCTTGGGTATGAAAAATGAGAAAAAACAATGCTTAATTCTCAAGGGAATTCGAATTTTTCAAAAACAGCTCAAAATGACCTAGAACAATGCTTAATTCCAAAGGGAATTCGAATTTTTCAAAAACAGCCTAAAATGACCTAAAACAATGTTTAATTCCCAAGGGAATTCGAATTTTTCAAAAACAGTTCAAAATGACCAAAAACAATGCCCAGTTCCCAAGGGAATTCGAATTTTACAAAAACAGCTCAAAATGACCTTAAACAATGTTTAATTCCCGAGGAAATTTGAATTTTTCAAAAACAGCTCAAAATGACCAAAAACAATGCCCAGTTCCCAAGGGAATTCGAATTTTACAAAAACAGCTCAAAATGACCTTAAACAATGGTTAATTCCCGAGGAAATTTGAATTTTTCAAAAACAGCTCAAAATGACCAAAAACAATGCCCAGTTCCCAAGGGAATTCGAATATTACAAAAACAGCTCAAAATGACCTAAAACAATGCTTAATTCCCAAGGGAATTCGAATTTTTCAAAAACAGCTAAAAATGACCTAAAACAATGCTTAATTCCCAAGGGAATTCGAATTTTACAAAAACAGCTCAAAATGACCAAAAACAATGCCCAGTTCCCAAAGGAATTCAAATTTTTCAAAAACAGCTCAAAATGACCTAAAACATTGCTTAATTCTCAAGGGAATTCGAATTTTACAAAAAAAGCTTGAAACGATCAAAAACAATGCCTAATTCCCAAGAGAATTCGAATTTTACAAAAACAGCTCAAAATGACCTAAAACAATGCTTAATTCCCAAGGGAATTCAAATTTTTCAAAAACAGCTCAAAATGACCTAAAACAATGCTTAATTCCCAAGCGAATTCGAATTTTACAAAAACAGCTCAAAATGACAAAAACAATGCCTAATTCCCAAGGGAATTTGAATTTTTCAAAAACAGCTCAAAATGACCAAAAACAATGCCCAGTTCCCAAGGGAATTCAAATTTTACAAAAACAGCTCAAAATGACCTAAAACAATGCTTAATTCCCAAGGGAATTCGAATTTTTCAAAAACAGCTCAAAATGACCTAAAACAATGCTTCATTCCCAAGGGAATTTGAATTTTTCAAAAACAGCTCAAAATGACATAAAACAATGCTTAATTCCCAAGGGAATTTGAATTTTTCAAAAACAGCTCAAAATGACCAAAAACAATGCCCAGTTCCCAAGGTATTTCGAATTTTTCAAAAACAGCTCAAAATGACCAAAAACAATGCCCAGTTCCCAAGGGAATTCGAATTTTTCAAAAACAGCTCAAAATGACCTAAAACATTGCTTAATTCTCAAGGGAATTCGAATTTTACAAAAACAGCTTGAACCGATCAAAAACAATGCCTAATTCCCAAGAGAATTCAAATTTTACAAAAACAGCTCAAAATGACCTAAAACAATGCTTAATTCCCAAGGGAATTCTAATTTTACAAAAACAGCTCAAAATGACCTAAAACAATGCTTAATTCCCAAGGGAATTCGAATTTTACAAAAACAGCTCAAAATGACCTAAAACAATGCTTAATTCCCAAGGGAATTCAAATTTTTCAAAAACAGCTCAAAATGACCTAAAACAATGCTTAATTCCCAAGCGAATTCGAATTTTACAAAAACAGCTCAAAATGACAAAAACAATGCCTAATTCCCAAGGGAATTTGAATTTTTCAAAAACAGCTCAAAATGACCAAAAACAATGCCCAGTTCCCAAGGGAATTCGAATTTCACAAAAACAGCTCAGATTGACCTAAAACAATGCTTAATTCCCAAGGGAATTCGAATTTTTCAAAAACAGCTCAAAATGAACTAAAACAATGCTTCATTCCCAAGGGAATTTGAATTTTTCAAAAACAGCTCAAAATGACCTAAAACAATGCTTTATTCCAAAGGGAATTCGAATTTTACAAAAACAGCTCAAAATGACCTAAAACAATGCTTAATTCCCAAGGGAATTTGAATTTTTCAAAAACAGCTCAAAATGACAAAAACAATGCCTAATTCCCAAGGGAATTTGAATTTTTCAAAAACAGCTCAAAATGACCAAAAACAATGCCCAGTTCCCAAGGGAATTCGAATTTTACAAAAACAGCTCAAAATGACCTAAAACAATGCTTAATTCCCAAGGGAATTCGAATTTTTCAAAAACAGCTCAAAA
This sequence comes from Haliclystus octoradiatus, assembly GCA_916610825.1. Taxonomy (NCBI): domain Eukaryota; kingdom Metazoa; phylum Cnidaria; class Staurozoa; order Stauromedusae; family Haliclystidae; genus Haliclystus; species Haliclystus octoradiatus. Next base: position 20,806,508 of record OU744446.1, read on the forward strand.
TGACCTAAAACAATGCTTCATTCCCAAGGGAATTTGAATTTTTCAAAAACAGCTCAAAATGACATAAAACAATGCTTAATTCCCAAGGGAATTTGAATTTTTCAAAAACAGCTCAAAATGACCAAAAACAATGCCCAGTTCCCAAGGTATTTCGAATTTTTCAAAAACAGCTCAAAATGACCAAAAACAATGCCCAGTTCCCAAGGGAATTCGAATTTTTCAAAAACAGCTCAAAATGACCTAAAACATTGCTTAATTCTCAAGGGAATTCGAATTTTACAAAAACAGCTCAAAATGACCTAGAACAATGCTTAATTCCAAAGGGAATTCGAATTTTTCAAAAACAGCCTAAAATGACCTAAAACAATGTTTAATTCCCAAGGGAATTCGAATTTTTCAAAAACAGTTCAAAATGACCAAAAACAATGCCCAGTTCCCAAGGTATTTCGAATTTTTCAAAAACAGCTCAAAATGACCAAAAACAATGCCCAGTTCCCAAGGGAATTTGAATTTTTCAAAAACAGCTCAAAATGACCAAAAACAATGCCCAGTTCCCAAGGGAATTCGAATTTTACAAAAACAGCTCAAAATGACCTAAAACAATGCTTAATTCCCAAGGGAATTCGAATTTTTCAAAAACAGCTCAAAATGACCTAAAACAATGCTTCATTCCCAAGGGAATTTGAATTTTTCAAAAACAGCTCAAAATGACATAAAACAATGCTTAATTCCCAAGGGAATTTGAATTTTTCAAAAACAGCTCAAAATGACCAAAAACAATGCCCAGTTCCCAAGGTATTTCGAATTTTTCAAAAACAGCTCAAAATGACCAAAAACAATGCCCAGTTCCCAAGGGAATTCGAATTTTTCAAAAACAGCTCAAAATGACCTAAAACATTGCTTAATTCTCAAGGGAATTCGAATTTTACAAAAACAGCTTGAACCGATCAAAAACAATGCCTAATTCCCAAGAGAATTCAAATTTTACAAAAACAGCTCAAAATGACCTAAAACAATGCTTAATTCCCAAGGGAATTCAAATTTTTCAAAAACAGCTCAAAATGACCTAAAACAATGCTTAATTCCCAAGCGAATTCGAATTTTACAAAAACAGCTCAAAATGACAAAAACAATGCCTAATTCCCAAGGGAATTTGAATTTTTCAAAAACAGCTCAAAATGACCAAAAACAATGCCCAGTTCCCAAGGGAATTCGAATTTTACAAAAACAGCTCAAAATGACCTAAAACAATGCTTAATTCCCAAGGAAATTCGAATTTTTCAAAAACAGCTCAAAATGACCTAAAACAATGCTTCATTCCCAAGGGAATTTGAATTTTTCAAAAACAGCTCAAAATGACATAAAACAATGCTTAATTCCCAAGGGAATTTGAATTTTTCAAAAACAGCTCAAAATGACCAAAAACAATTCCCAGTTCCCAAGGTATTTCGAATTTTTCAAAAACAGCTCAAAATGACCAAAAACAATGCCCAGTTCCCAAGGGAATTCGAATTTTTCAAAAACAGCTCAAAATGACCTAAAACATTGCTTAATTCTCAAGGGAATTCGAATTTTACAAAAACAGCTTGAACCGATCAAAAACAATGCCTAATTCCCAAGAGAATTCAAATTTTACAAAAACAGCTCAAAATGACCTAAAACAATGCTTAATTCCCAAGGGAATTCAAATTTTTCAAAAACAGCTCAAAATGACCTAAAACAATGCTTAATTCCCAAGCGAATTCGAATTTTACAAAAACAGCTCAAAATGACAAAAACAATGCTTAATTCCCAAGGGAATTCGAATTTTACAAAAACAGCTCAAAATGACCTAAAACAATGCTTAATTCCCAAGGGAATTCGAATTTTACAAAAACAGCTTAAAATGATCAAAAACAATGCCTAATTCTCAAGAGAATTCGAATTTTACAAAATCAGCTCAAAATGACAAAAACAATGCTTAATTCCCAAGGGAATTCGAATTTCACAAAAACAGCTTAAAATGACTAAAAACAATGCTTTGTACCCTTGGGTATGAAAAATGAGAAAAAACAATGCTTAATTCCCAAGGGAATTCGAATTTCACAAAAACAGCTTAAAATGACTAAAAACAATGCTTTGTACCCTTGGGTATGAAAAATGAGAAAAAACAATGCTTAATTCCCAAGGGAATTCGAATTTTTCAAAAACAGCTCAAAATGACCTAGAACAATGCTTAATTCCAAAGGGAATTCGAATTTTTCAAAAACAGCTTAAAATGACCTAAAACAATGTTTAATTCCCAAGGGAATTCGAATTTTACAAAAACAGCTTAAAATGATCAAAAACAATGCCTAATTCTCAAGAGAATTCGAATTTTACAAAATCAGCTCAAAATGACAAAAACAATGCTTAATTCCAAAGGGAATTCGAATTTCACAAAAACAGCTTAAAATGACTAAAAACAATGCTTTGTACCCTTGGGTATGAAAAATGAGAAAAAACAATGCTTAATTCTCAAGGGAATTCGAATTTTTCAAAAACAGCTCAAAATGACCTAGAACAATGCTTAATTCCAAAGGGAATTCGAATTTTTCAAAAACAGCCTAAAATGACCTAAAACAATGTTTAATTCCCAAGGGAATTCGAATTTTTCAAAAACAGTTCAAAATGACCAAAAACAATGCCCAGTTCCCAAGGGAATTCGAATTTTACAAAAACAGCTCAAAATGACCTTAAACAATGTTTAATTCCCGAGGAAATTTGAATTTTTCAAAAACAGCTCAAAATGACCAAAAACAATGCCCAGTTCCCAAGGGAATTCGAATTTTACAAAAACAGCTCAAAATGACCTTAAACAATGGTTAATTCCCGAGGAAATTTGAATTTTTCAAAAACAGCTCAAAATGACCAAAAACAATGCCCAGTTCCCAAGGGAATTCGAATATTACAAAAACAGCTCAAAATGACCTAAAAAAATGCTTAATTCCCAAGGGAATTCGAATTTTTCAAAAACAGCTCAAAATGACCTAAAACAATGCTTAATTCCCAAGGGAATTCGAATTTTACAAAAACAGCTCAAAATGACCAAAAACAATGCCCAGTTCCCAAGGGAAGTTGAATTTTTCAAAAACAGCTCAAAATGACCAAAAACAATGCCCAGTTCCCAAGGGAATTCAAATTTTACAAAAACAGCTCAAAATGACCTAAAACAATGCTTAATTCCCAAGGGAATTCGAATTTTTAAAAAACAGCTCAAAATGACCTAAAACAATGCTTAATTTCCAAGGGAATTCGAATTTTACAAAAACAGCTCAAAATGACTTAAAACAATGCTTAATTCCCAAGGGAATTCGAATTTTACAAAATCAGCTCAAAATGACAAAAACAATGCTTAATTCCCAAGGGAATTCGAATTTTACAAAAACAGCTCAAAATGACCTAAAACAATGCTTAATTCCCAAGGGAATTCGAATTTTTCAAAAACAGCTCAAAATGACCTAAAACAATGCTTAATTCCCAAGGGAATTCGAATTTTTCAAAAACAGCTTAAAATGACCTAAAACAATGTTTAATTCCCAAGGGAATTCGAATTTTACAAAAACAGCTTAAAATGATCAAAAACAATGCCTAATTCTCAAGAGAATTCGAATTTTACAAAATCAGCTCAAAATGACAAAAACAATGCTTAATTCCAAAGGGAATTCGAATTTCACAAAAACAGCTTAAAATGACTAAAAACAATGCTTTGTACCCTTGGGTATGAAAAATGAGAAAAAACAATGCTTAATTCTCAAGGGAATTCGAATTTTTCAAAAACAGCTCAAAATGACCTAGAACAATGCTTAATTCCAAAGGGAATTCGAATTTTTCAAAAACAGCCTAAAATGACCTAAAACAATGTTTAATTCCCAAGGGAATTCGAATTTTTCAAAAACAGTTCAAAATGACCAAAAACAATGCCCAGTTCCCAAGGGAATTCGAATTTTACAAAAACAGCTCAAAATGACCTTAAACAATGTTTAATTCCCGAGGAAATTTGAATTTTTCAAAAACAGCTCAAAATGACCAAAAACAATGCCCAGTTCCCAAGGGAATTCGAATTTTACAAAAACAGCTCAAAATGACCTTAAACAATGGTTAATTCCCGAGGAAATTTGAATTTTTCAAAAACAGCTCAAAATGACCAAAAACAATGCCCAGTTCCCAAGGGAATTCGAATATTACAAAAACAGCTCAAAATGACCTAAAACAATGCTTAATTCCCAAGGGAATTCAAATTTTTCAAAAACAGCTCAAAATGACCTAAAACAATGCTTAATTCCCAAGGGAATTCGAATTTTACAAAAACAGCTCAAAATGACCAAAAACAATGCCCAGTTCCCAAGGGAAGTTGAATTTTTCAAAAACAGCTCAAAATGACCAAAAACAATGCCCAGTTCCCAAGGGAATTCAAATTTTACAAAAACAGCTCAAAATGACCTAAAACAATGCTTAATTCCCAAGGGAATTCGAATTTTTAAAAAACAGCTCAAAATGACCTAAAACAATGCTTAATTTCCAAGGGAATTCGAATTTTACAAAAACAGCTCAAAATGACTTAAAACAATGCTTAATTCCCAAGGGAATTCGAATTTTACAAAATCAGCTCAAAATGACAAAAACAATGCTTAATTCCCAAGGGAATTCGAATTTTACAAAAACAGCTCAAAATGACCTAAAACAATGCTTAATTCCCAAGGGAATTCGAATTTTTCAAAAACAGCTCAAAATGACCTAAAACAATGCTTAATTCCCAAGGGAATTTGAATTTTTCAAAAACAGCTCAAAATGACCTAAAACAATGCATAATTCCCAAGGGAATTCGAATTTTTCTAAAACAGCTCAAAATGACCAAAAACAATGCCCAGTTCCCAAGGGAATTCGAATTTTACAAAAACAGCTCAAATTGACCTAAAACAATGCTTAATTCCCAAGGGAATTCGAATTTTTCAAAAACAGCTCAAAATGACCTAAAACAATGCTTCATTCCCAAGGGAATTTGAATTTTTCAAAAACAGCTCAAAATGACCTAAAACAATGCTTTATTCCAAAGGGAATTCGAATTTTACAAAAACAGCTCAAAATGACCTAAAACAATGCTTAATTCCAAAGGGAATTTGAATTTTTCAAAAACAGCTCAAAATGACCAAAAACAATGCCCAGTTCCCAAGGGAATTCGAATTTTACAAAAACAGCTCAAAATGACCTAAAGCAATGCTTAATTCCCAAGGGAATTTGAATTTTTCAAAAACAGCTCAAAATGACCAAAAACAATGCCCAGTTCCCAAGGTATTTCGAATTTTTCAAAAACAGCTCAAAATGACCAAAAACAATGCCCAGTTCCCAAAGGAATTCGAATTTTTCAAAAACAGCTCAAAATGACCTAAAACATTGCTTAATTCTCAAGGGAATTCGAATTTTACAAAAACAGCTTGAACCGATCAAAAACAATGCCTAATTCCCAAGAGAATTCGAATTTTACAAAAACAGCTCAAAATGACCTAAAACAATGCTTAATTCCCAAGGGAATTCAAATTTTTCAAAAACAGCTCAAAATGACCTAAAACAATGCTTAATTCCCAAGCGAATTCGAATTTTACAAAAACAGCTCAAAATGACAAAAACAATGCCTAATTCCCAAGGGAATTTGAATTTTTCAAAAACAGCTCAAAATGACCAAAAACAATGCCCAGTTCCCAAGGGAATTCGAATTTTACAAAAACAGCTCAAAATGACCTAAAACAATGCTTAATTCCCAAGGGAATTCGAATTTTTCAAAAACAGCTCAAAATGACCTAAAACAATGCTTCATTCCCAAGGGAATTTGAATTTTTCAAAAACAGCTCAAAATGACATAAAACAATGCTTAATTCCCAAGGGAATTTGAATTTTTCAAAAACAGCTCAAAATGACCAAAAACAATGCCCAGTTCCCAAGGTATTTCGAATTTTTCAAAAACAGCTCAAAATGACCAAAAACAATGCCCAGTTCCCAAGGGAATTCGAATTTTTCAAAAACAGCTCAAAATGACCTAAAACATTGCTTAATTCTCAAGGGAATTCGAATTTTACAAAAACAGCTTGAACCGATCAAAAACAATGCCTAATTCCCAAGAGAATTCAAATTTTACAAAAACAGCTCAAAATGACCTAAAACAATGCTTAATTCCCAAGGGAATTCTAATTTTACAAAAACAGCTCAAAATGACCTAAAACAATGCTTAATTCCCAAGGGAATTCGAATTTTACAAAAACAGCTCAAAATGACCTAAAACAATGCTTAATTCCCAAGGGAATTCGAATTTTTCTAAAACAGCTCAAAATGACCAAAAACAATGCCCAGTTCCCAAGGGAATTCGAATTTTACAAAAACAGCTCAAATTGACCTAAAACAATGCTTAATTCCCAAGGGAATTCGAATTTTTCAAAAACAGCTCAAAATGAACTAAAACAATGCTTCATTCCCAAGGGAATTTGAATTTTTCAAAAACAGCTCAAAATGACCTAAAACAATGCTTTATTCCAAAGGGAATTCGAATTTTACAAAAACAGCTCAAAATGACCTAAAACAATGCTTAATTCCCAAGGGAATTCGAATTTTTCAAAAACAGCTCAAAATGACCTAAAACAATGCTTAATTCCAAAGGGAATTTGAATTTTTCAAAAACAGCTCAAAATGACCAAAAACAATGCCCAGTTCCCAAGGGAATTCGAATTTTACAAAAACAGCTCAAATTGACCTAAAACAATGCTTAATTCCCAAGGGAATTCGAATTTTTCAAAAACAGCTCAAAATGAACTAAAACAATGCTTCATTCCCAAGGGAATTTGAATTTTTCAAAAACAGCTCAAAATGACCTAAAACAATGCTTTATTCCAAAGGGAATTCGAATTTTACAAAAACAGCTCAAAATGACCTAAAACAATGCTTAATTCCAAAGGGAATTTGAATTTTTCAAAAACAGCTCAAAATGACCAAAAACAATGCCCAGTTCCCAAGGGAATTCGAATTTTACAAAAACAGCTCAAAATGACCTAAAGCAATGCTTAATTCCCAAGGGAATTTGAATTTTTCAAAAACAGCTCAAAATGACCAAAAACAATGCCCAGTTCCCAAGGAAATTCGAATTTTACAAAAACAGCTCAAAATGACCTAAAACAATGATTAATTCCCAAGGGAATTCGAATTTTTCAAAAACAGCTCAAAATGACCTAAAACAATGCTTCATTCCCAAGGGAATTTGAATTTTTCAAAAACAGCTCAAAATGACATAAAACAATGCTTAATTCCCAAGGGAATTTGAATTTTTCAAAAACAGCTCAAAATGACCAAAAACAATGCCCAGTTCCCAAGGTATTTCGAATTTTTCAAAAACAGCTCAAAATGACCAAAAACAATGCCCAGTTCCCAAGGGAATTCGAATTTTTCAAAAACAGCTCAAAATGACCTAAAACATTGCTTAATTCTCAAGGGAATTCGAATTTTACAAAAACAGCTCAAAATGACAAAAACAATGCCTAATTCCCAAGGGAATTTGAATTTTTCAAAAACAGCTCAAAATGACCAAAAACAATGCCCAGTTCCCAAGGGAATTCGAATTTTACAAAAACAGCTCAAAATGACCTAAAACAATGCTTAATTCCCAAGGGAATTCGAATTTTTCAAAAACAGCTCAAAATGACCTAAAACAATGCTTCATTCCCAAGGGAATTTGAATTTTTCAAAAACAGCTCAAAATGACATAAAACAATGCTTAATTCCCAAGGGAATTTGAATTTTTCAAAAACAGCTCAAAATGACCAAAAACAATGCCCAGTTCCCAAGGTATTTCGAATTTTTCAAAAACAGCTCAAAATGACCAAAAACATTGCTTAATTCTCAAGGGAATTCGAATTTTACAAAAACAGCTTGAACCGATCAAAAACAATGCCTAATTCCCAAGAGAATTCAAATTTTACAAAAACAGCTCAAAATGACCTAAAACAATGCTTAATTCCAAAGGGAATTTGAATTTTTCAAAAACAGCTCAAAATGACCAAAAACAATGCCCAGTTCCCAAGGGAATTCGAATTTTACAAAAACAGCTCAAATTGACCTAAAACAATGCTTAATTCCCAAGGGAATTCGAATTTTTCAAAAACAGCTCAAAATGAACTAAAACAATGCTTCATTCCCAAGGGAATTTGAATTTTTCAAAAACAGCTCAAAATGACCTAAAACAATGCTTTATTCCAAAGGGAATTCGAATTTTACAAAAACAGCTCAAAATGACCTAAAACAATGCTTAATTCCAAAGGGAATTTGAATTTTTCAAAAACAGCTCAAAATGACCAAAAACAATGCCCAGTTCCCAAGGGAATTCGAATTTTACAAAAACAGCTCAAAATGACCTAAAACAATGCTTAATTCCCAAGGGAATTTGAATTTTTCAAAAACAGCTCAAAATGACCAAAAACAATGCCCAGTTCCCAAGGAAATTCGAATTTTACAAAAACAGCTCAAAATGACCTAAAACAATGATTAATTCCCAAGGGAATTCGAATTTTTCAAAAACAGCTCAAAATGACCTAAAACAATGCTTCATTCCCAAGGGAATTTGAATTTTTCAAAAACAGCTCAAAATGACATAAAACAATGCTTAATTCCCAAGGGAATTTGAATTTTTCAAAAACAGCTCAAAATGACCAAAAACAATGCCCAGTTCCCAAGGTATTTCGAATTTTTCAAAAACAGCTCAAAATGACCAAAAACAATGCCCAGTTCCCAAGGGAATTCGAATTTTTCAAAAACAGCTCAAAATGACCTAAAACATTGCTTAATTCTCAAGGGAATTCGAATTTTACAAAAACAGCTCAAAATGACAAAAACAATGCCTAATTCCCAAGGGAATTTGAATTTTTCAAAAACAGCTCAAAATGACCAAAAACAATGCCCAGTTCCCAAGGGAATTCGAATTTTACAAAAACAGCTCAAAATGACCTAAAACAATGCTTAATTCCCAAGGGAATTCGAATTTTTCAAAAACAGCTCAAAATGACCTAAAACAATGCTTAATTCCCAAGGGAATTTGAATTTTTCAAAAACAGCTCAAAATGACATAAAACAATGCTTAATTCCCAAGGGAATTTGAATTTTTCAAAAACAGCTCAAAATGACCAAAAACAATGCCCAGTTCCCAAGGTATTTCGAATTTTTCAAAAACAGCTCAAAATGACCAAAAACAATGCCCAGTTCCCAAGGGAATTCGAATTTTTCAAAAACAGCTCAAAATGACCTAAAACATTGCTTAATTCTCAAGGGAATTCGAATTTTACAAAAACAGCTTGAACCGATCAAAAACAATGCCTTATTCCCAAGAGAATTCAAATTTTACAAAAACAGCTCAAAATGACCTAAAACAATGCTTAATTCCCAAGGGAATTCGAATTTTTCAAAAACAGCTCAAAATGACCTAAAACAATGCTTAATTCCCAAGCGAATTCGAATTTTACAAAAACAGCTCAAAATGACAAAAACAATGCCTAATTCCCAAGGGAATTTGAATTTTTCAAAAAATGCTCAAAATGACCAAAAACAATGCCCAGTTCCCAAGGGAATTCGAATTTTACAAAAACAGCTCAAAATGACCTAAAACAATGCTTAATTCCCAAGGGAATTCGAATTTTTCAAAAACAGCTCAAAATGACCTAAAACAATGCTTCATTCCCAAGGGAATTTGAATTTTTCAAAAACAGCTCAAAATGACATAAAACAATGCTTAATTCCCAAGGGAATTTGAATTTTTCAAAAACAGCTCAAAATGACCAAAAACAATTCCCAGTTCCCAAGGTATTTCGAATTTTTCAAAAACAGCTCAAAATGACAAAAAACAATGCCCAGTTCCCAAGGGAATTCGAATTTTTCAAAAACAGCTCAAAATGACCTAAAACATTGCTTAATTCTCAAGGGAATTCGAATTTTACAAAAACAGCTTGAACCGATCAAAAACAATGCCTAATTCCCAAGAGAATTCAAATTTTACAAAAACAGCTCAAAATGACCTAAAACAATGCTTAATTCCCAAGGGAATTCAAATTTTTCAAAAACAGCTCAAAATGACCTAAAACAATGCTTAATTCCCAAGCGAATTCGAATTTTACAAAAACAGCTCAAAATGACAAAAACAATGCTTAATTCCCAAGGGAATTCGAATTTTACAAAAACAGCTCAAAATGACCAAAAACAATGCTTAATTGCCAAGGGAATTCGAATTTTACAAAAACAGCTTAAAATGATCAAAAACAATGCCTAATTCTCAAGAGAATTCGAATTTTACAAAATCAGCTCAAAATGACAAAAACAATGCTTAATTCCCAAGGGAATTCGAATTTCACAAAAACAGCTTAAAATGACTAAAAACAATGCTTTGTACCCTTGGGTATGAAAAATGAGAAAAAACAATGCTTAATTCCCAAGGGAATTCGAATTTTTCAAAAACAGCTCAAAATGACCTAGAACAATGCTTAATTCCAAAGGGAATTCGAATTTTTCAAAAACAGCTTAAAATGACCTAAAACAATGTTTAATTCCCAAGGGAATTCGAATTTTACAAAAACAGCTTAAAATGATCAAAAACAATGCCTAATTCTCAAGAGAATTCGAATTTTACAAAATCAGCTCAAAATGACAAAAACAATGCTTAATTCCCAAGGGAATTCGAATTTCACAAAAACAGCTTAAAATGACTAAAAACAATGCTTTGTACCCTTGGGTATGAAAAATGAGAAAAAACAATGCTTAATTCTCAAGGGAATTCGAATTTTTCAAAAACAGCTCAAAATGACCTAGAACAATGCTTAATTCCAAAGGGAATTCGAATTTTTCAAAAACAGCCTAAAATGACCTAAAACAATGCTTAATTCCCAAGGGAATTCGAATTTTTCAAAAACAGCTCAAAATGACCTAAAACAGTGCTTAATTCCCAAGAGAATTTATATTTTTCAAAAACAGCTCAAAATGACATAAAACAATGCTTAATTCCCAAGGGAATTTGAATTTTTCAAAAACAGCTCAAAATGACCAAAAACAATGCCCAGTTCCCAAGGGAATTCGAATTTTTCAAAAACAGCTCAAAATGATCAAAAACAATGCCCAGTTCCCAAGGGAATTCGAATTTTTCAAAAACAGCTCAAAATGACCTAAAACATTGCTTAATTCTCAAGGGAATTCGAATTTTACAAAAACAGCTTAAACCGATCAAAAACAATGCCTAATTCCCAAGAGAATTCGAATTTTACAAAAACAGCTCAAAATGACCTAAAACAATGCTTAATTCCCAAGGGAATTCAAATTTTTCAAAAACAGCTCAAAATGACATAAAACAATGCTTAATTCCCAAGGGAATTTGAATTTTACAAAATCAGCTCAAAATGACAAAAACAATGCTTAATTCCCATGGGAATTCGAATTTCACAAAAACAGCTTAAAATGACTAAAAACAATGCTTTGTACCCTTGGGTATGAAAAATGAGAAAAAACAATGCTTAATTCCCAAGGGAATTCGAATTTTTCAAAAACAGCTCAAAATGACCTAGAACAATGTTTAATTCCAAAGGGAATTCGAATTTTTCAAAAACAGCTTAAAATGACCTAAAACAATTTTTAATTCCCAAGGGAATTCGAATTTTACAAAAACAGCTTAAAATGATCAAAAACAATGCCTAATTCTCAAGAGAATTCGAATTTTACAAAATCAGCTCAAAATGACAAAAACAATGCTTAATTCCCAAGGGAATTCGAATTTTTCAAAAACAGCTCAAAATGACCTAGAACAATGCTTAATTCCAAAGGGAATTCGAATTTTTCAAAAACAGCTTAAAATGACCTAAAACAATGTTTAATTCCCAAGGGAATTCGAATTTTACAAAAACAGCTTAAAATGATCAAAAACAATGCCTAATTCTCAAGAGAATTCGAATTTTACAAAATCAGCTCAAAATGACAAAAACAATGCTTAATTCCCAAGGGAATTCGAATTTCACAAAAACAGCTTAAAATGACTAAAAACAATGCTTTGTACCCTTGGGTATGAAAAATGAGAAAAAACAATGCTTAATTCCCAAGGGAATTCGAATTTTTCAAAAACAGCTCAAAATGACCTAGAACAATGCTTAATTCCAAAGGGAATTCGAATTTTTCAAAAACAGCCTAAAATGACCTAAAACAATGTTTAATTCCCAAGGGAATTCGAATTTTTCAAAAACAGTTCAAAATGACCAAAAACAATGCCCAGTTCCCAAGGGAATTCGAATTTTACAAAAACAGCTCAAAATGACCTTAAACAATGTTTAATTCCCGAGGAAATTTGAATTTTTCAAAAACAGCTCAAAATGACCAAAAACAATGCCCAGTTCCCAAGGGAATTCGAATTTTACAAAAACAGCTCAAAATGACCTAAAACAATGCTTAATTCCCAAGGGAATTCGAATTTTTCAAAAACAGCTCAAAATGACCTAAAACAGTGCTTAATTCCCAAGAGAATTTATATTTTTCAAAAACAGCTCAAAATGACATAAAACAATGCTTAATTCCCAAGGGAATTTGAATTTTTCAAAAACAGCTCAAAATGACCAAAAACAATGCCCAGTTCCCAAGGGAATTCGAATTTTTCAAAAACAGCTCAAAATGATCAAAAACAATGCCCAGTTCCCAAGGGAATTCGAATTTTTCAAAAACAGCTCAAAATGACCTAAAACAGTGCTTAATTCTCAAGGGAATTCGAATTTTACAAAAACAGCTTAAACCGATCAAAAACAATGCCTAATTCCCAAGAGAATTCGAATTTTACAAAAACAGCTCAAAATGACCTAAAACAATGCTTAATTCCCAAGGGAATTCGAATTTTTCAAAAACAGCTCAAAATGACCTAAAACAATGCTTAATTCCCAAGGGAATTCGAATTTTACAAAAACAGCTCAAAATGACCTAAAACAATGCTTAATTCCCAAGGGAATTCGAATTTTACAAAATCAGCTCAAAATGACAAAAACAATGCTTAATTCCCAAGGGAATTCGAATTTCACAAAAACAGCTTAAAATGACTAAAAACAATGCTTTGTACCCTTGGGTATGAAAAATGAGAAAAAACAATGCTTAATTCCCAAGGGAATTCGAATTTTTCAAAAACAGCTCAAAATGACCTAGAACAATGCTTAATTCCAAAGGGAATTCGAATTTTTCAAAAACAGCTTAAAATGACCTAAAACAATGTTTAATTCCCAAGGGAATTCGAATTTTACAAAAACAGCTTAAAATGATCAAAAACAATGCCTAACTCTCAAGAGAATTCGAATTTTACAAAATCAGCTCAAAATGACAAAAACAATGCTTAATTCCCAAGGGAATTCGAATTTCACAAAAACAGCTTAAAATGACTAAAAACAATGCTTTGTACCCTTGGGTATGAAAAATGAGAAAAAACAATGCTTAATTCTCAAGGGAATTCGAATTTTTCAAAAACAGCTCAAAATGACCTAGAACAATGCTTAATTCCAAAGGGAATTCGAATTTTTCAAAAACAGCCTAAAATGACCTAAAACAATGTTTAATTCCCAAGGGAATTCGAATTTTTCAAAAACAGTTCAAAATGACCAAAAACAATGCCCAGTTCCCAAGGGAATTCGAATTTTACAAAAACAGCTCAAAATGACCTTAAACAATGTTTAATTCCCGAGGAAATTTGAATTTTTCAAAAACAGCTCAAAATGACCAAAAACAATGCCCAGTTCCCAAGGGAATTCGAATTTTTCAAAAACAGCTCAAAATGATCAAAAACAATGCCCAGTTCCCAAGGGAATTCGAATTTTTCAAAAACAGCTCAAAATGACCTAAAACATTGCTTAATTCTCAAGGGAATTCGAATTTTACAAAAACAGCTTAAACCGATCAAAAACAATGCCTAATTCCCAAGAGAATTCGAATTTTACAAAAACAGCTCAAAATGACCTAAAACAATGCTTAATTCCCAAGGGAATTCAAATTTTTCAAAAACAGCTCAAAATGACCTAAAACATTGCTTAATTCTCAAGGGAATTCGAATTTTACAAAAACAGCTTAAACCGATCAAAAACAATGCCTAATTCCCAAGAGAATTCGAATTTTACAAAAACAGCTCAAAATGACCTAAAACAATGCTTAATTCCCAAGGGAATTCAAATTTTTCAAAAACAGCTCAAAATGACCTAAAACAATGCTTAATTCCCAAGGGAATTCGAATTTTACAAAAACAGCTCAAAATGACCTAAAACAATGCTTAATTCCCAAGGGAATTCGAATTTTACAAAAACAGCTCAAAATGACAAAAACAATGCTTAATTCCCAAGGGAATTCGAATTTCACAAAAACAGCTTAAAATGACTAAAAACAATGCTTTGTACCCTTGGGTATGAAAAATGAGAAAAAACAATGCTTAATTCCCAAGGGAATTCGAATTTTTCAAAAACAGCTCAAAATGACCTAGAACAATGCTTAATTCCAAAGGGAATTCGAATTTTTCAAAAACAGCTTAAAATGACCTAAAACAATGTTTAATTCCCAAGGGAATTCGAATTTTACAAAAACAGCTTAAAATGATCAAAAACAATGCCTAACTCTCAAGAGAATTCGAATTTTACAAAATCAGCTCAAAATGACAAAAACAATGCTTAATTCCCAAGGGAATTCGAATTTCACAAAAACAGCTTAAAATGACTAAAAACAATGCTTTGTACCCTTGGGTATGAAAAATGAGAAAAAACAATGCTTAATTCTCAAGGGAATTCGAATTTTTCAAAAACAGCTCAAAATGACCTAGAACAATGCTTAATTCCAAAGGGAATTCGAATTTTTCAAAAACAGCCTAAAATGACCTAAAACAATGTTTAATTCCCAAGGGAATTCGAATTTTTCAAAAACAGTTCAAAATGACCAAAAACAATGCCCAGTTCCCAAGGGAATTCGAATTTTACAAAAACAGCTCAAAATGACCTTAAACAATGTTTAATTCCGAGGAAATTTGAATTTTTCAAAAACAGCTCAAAATGACCAAAAACAATGCCCAGTTCCCAAGGGAATTCGAATTTTTCAAAAACAGCTCAAAATGATCAAAAACAATGCCCAGTTCCCAAGGGAATTCGAATTTTTCAAAAACAGCTCAAAATGACCTAAAACATTGCTTAATTCTCAAGGGAATTCGAATTTTACAAAAACAGCTTAAACCGATCAAAAACAATGCCTAATTCCCAAGAGAATTCGAATTTTACAAAAACAGCTCAAAATGACCTAAAACAATGCTTAATTCCCAAGGGAATTCAAATTTTTCAAAAACAGCTCAAAATGACCTAAAACATTGCTTAATTCTCAAGGGAATTCGAATTTTACAAAAACAGCTTAAACCGATCAAAAACAATGCCTAATTCCCAAGAGAATTCGAATTTTACAAAAACAGCTCAAAATGACCTAAAACAATGCTTAATTCCCAAGGGAATTCAAATTTTTCAAAAACAGCTCAAAATGACCTAAAACAATGCTTAATTCCCAAGGGAATTCGAATTTTACAAAAACAGCTCAAAATGACCTAAAACAATGCTTAATTCCCAAGGGAATTCGAATTTTACAAAATCAGCTCAAAATGACAAAAACAATGCTTAATTCCCAAGGGAATTCGAATTTCACAAAAACAGCTTAAAATGACTAAAAACAATGCTTTGTACCCTTGGGTATGAAAAATGAGAAAAAACAATGCTTAATTCCAAAGGGAATTCGAATTTTTCAAAAACAGCTCAAAATGACCTAGAACAATGCTTAATTCCAAAGGGAATTCGAATTTTTCAAAAACAGCTTAAAATGACCTAAAACAATGTTTAATTCCCAAGGGAATTTGAATTTTACAAAAACAGCTTAAAATGATCAAAAACAATGCCTAACTCTCAAGAGAATTCGAATTTTACAAAATCAGCTCAAAATGACAAAAACAATGCTTAATTCCCAAGGGAATTCGAATTTCACAAAAACAGCTTAAAATGACTAAAAACAATGCTTTGTACCCTTGGGTATGAAAAATGAGAAAAAACAATGCTTAATTCTCAAGGGAATTCGAATTTTTCAAAAACAGCTCAAAATGACCTAGAACAATGCTTAATTCCAAAGGGAATTCGAATTTTTCAAAAACAGCCTAAAATGACCTAAAACAATGTTTAATTCCCAAGGGAATTCGAATTTTTCAAAAACAGTTCAAAATGACCAAAAACAATGCCCAGTTCCCAAGGGAATTCGAATTTTACAAAAACAGCTCAAAATGACCTTAAACAATGTTTAATTCCCGAGGAAATTTGAATTTTTCAAAAACAGCTCAAAATGACCAAAAACAATGCCCAGTTCCCAAGGGAATTCGAATTTTACAAAAACAGCTCAAAATGACCTAAAACAATGTTTAATTCCCAAGGGAATTCGAATTTTTCAAAAACAGCTCAAAATGACCTAAAACAGTGCTTAATTCCCAAGAGAATTTATATTTTTCAAAAACAGCTCAAAATGACATAAAACAATGCTTAATTCCCAAGGGAATTTGAATTTTTCAAAAACAGCTCAAAATGACCAAAAACAATGCCCAGTTCCCAAGGGAATTCGAATTTTTCAAAAACAGCTCAAAATGATCAAAAACAATGCCCAGTTCCCAAGGGAATTCGAATTTTTCAAAAACAGCTCAAAATGACCTAAAACATTGCTTAATTCTCAAGGGAATTCGAATTTTACAAAAACAGCTTAAACCGATCAAAAACAATGCCTAATTCCCAAGAGAATTCGAATTTTACAAAAACAGCTCAAAATGACCTAAAACAATGCTTAATTCCCAAGGGAATTCAAATTTTTCAAAAACAGCTCAAAATGACATAAAACAATGCTTAATTCCCAAGGGAATTTGAATTTTTCAAAAACAGCTCAAAATGACATAAAACAATGCTTAATTCCCAAGGGAATTTGAATTTTTCAAAAACAGCTCAAAATGACCAAAAACAATGCCCAGTTCCCAAGGTAATTCGAATTTTTCAAAAACAGCTCAAAATGACCAAAAACAATGCCCAGTTCCCAAGGGAATTCGAATTTTTCAAAAACAGCTCAAAATGACCTAAAACATTGCTTAATTCTCAAGGGAATTCGAATTTTACAAAAACAGCTTAAACCGATCAAAAACAATGCCTAATTCCCAAGAGAATTCGAATTTTACAAAAACAGCTCAAAATGACCTAAAACAATGCTTAATTCCCAAGGGAATTCAAATTTTTCAAAAACAGCTCAAAATGACCTAAAACAATGCTTAATTCCCAAGGGAATTCGAATTTTACAAAAACAGCTCAAAATGACCTAAAACAATGCTTAATTCCCAAGGGAATTCGAATTTTACAAAATCAGCTCAAAATGACAAAAACAATGCTTATTTTCCAAGGGAATTCGAATTTTACAAAAACAGCTCAAAATGACCTAAAACAATGCTTAATTCCCAAGGGAATTCGAATTTTACAAAAACAGCTTAAAATGACCTAGAACAATGCTTAATTCCAAAGGGAATTCGAATTTTTCAAAAACAGCCTAAAATGACCTAAAACAATGTTTAATTCCCAAGGGAATTCGAATTTTTCAAAAACAGTTCAAAATGACCAAAAACAATGCCCAGTTCCCAAGGGAATTCGAATTTTACAAAAACAGCTCAAAATGACCTTAAACAATGTTTAATTCCCGAGGAAATTTGAATTTTTCAAAAACAGCTCAAAATGACCAAAAACAATGCCCAGTTCCCAAGGGAATTCGAATTTTACAAAAACAGCTCAAAATGACCTAAAACAATGCTTAATTCCCAAGGGAATTCGAATTTTTCAAAAACAGCTCAAAATGACCTAAAACAGTGCTTAATTCCCAAGAGAATTTATATTTTTCAAAAACAGCTCAAAATGACATAAAACAATGCTTAATTCCCAAGGGAATTTGAATTTTTCAAAAACAGCTCAAAATGACCAAAAACAATGCCCAGTTCCCAAGGGAATTCGAATTTTTCAAAAACAGCTCAAAATGATCAAAAACAATGCCCAGTTCCCAAGGGAATTCGAATTTTTCAAAAACAGCTCAAAATGACCTAAAACATTGCTTAATTCTCAAGGGAATTCGAATTTTACAAAAACAGCTTAAACCGATCAAAAACAATGCCTAATTCCCAAGAGAATTCGAATTTTACAAAAACAGCTCAAAATGACCTAAAACAATGCTTAATTCCCAAGGGAATTCAAATTTTTCAAAAACAGCTCAAAATGACATAAAACAATGCTTAATTCCCAAGGGAATTTGAATTTTTCAAAAACAGCTCAAAATGACATAAAACAATGCTTAATTCCCAAGGGAATTTGAATTTTTCAAAAACAGCTCAAAATGACCAAAAACAATGCCCAGTTCCCAAGGTAATTCGAATTTTTCAAAAACAGCTCAAAATGACCAAAAACAATGCCCAGTTCCCAAGGGAATTCGAATTTTTCAAAAACAGCTCAAAATGACCTAAAACATTGCTTAATTCTCAAGGGAATTCGAATTTTACAAAAACAGCTTAAACCGATCAAAAACAATGCCTAATTCCCAAGAGAATTCGAATTTTACAAAAACAGCTCAAAATGACCTAAAACAATGCTTAATTCCCAAGGGAATTCAAATTTTTCAAAAACAGCTCAAAATGACCTAAAACAATGCTTAATTCCCAAGGGAATTCGAATTTTACAAAAACAGCTCAAAATGACCTAAAACAATGCTTAATTCCCAAGGGAATTCGAATTTTACAAAATCAGCTCAAAATGACAAAAACAATGCTTATTTTCCAAGGGAATTCGAATTTTACAAAAACAGCTCAAAATGACCTAAAACAATGCTTAATTCCCAAGGGAATTCGAATTTTACAAAAACAGCTTAAAATGATCAAAAACAATGCCTAATTCTCAAGAGAATTCGAATTTTACAAAATCAGCTCAAAATGACAAAAACAATGCTTAATTCCCAAGGGAATTCGAATTTCACAAAAACAGCTTAAAATGACTAAAAACAATGCTTTGTACCCTTGGGTATGAAAAATGAGAAAAAACAATGCTTAATTCCCAAGGGAATTCGAATTTTTCAAAAACAGCTCAAAATGACCTAGAACAATGCTTAATTCCAAAGGGAATTCGAATTTTTCAAAAACAGCTTAAAATGACCTAAAACAATGTTTAATTCCCAAGGGAATTCGAATTTTTCAAAAACAGTTCAAAATGACCAAAAACAATGCCCAGTTCCCAAGGGAATTCGAATTTTACAAAAACAGCTCAAAATGACCTAAAACAATGTTTAATTCCCAAGGGAATTTGAATTTTTCAAAAACAGCTCAAAATGACCAAAAACAATGCCCAGTTCCCAAGGGAATTCGAATTTTACAAAAACAGCTCAAAATGACCTAAAACAATGCTTAATTCCCAAGGGAATTCGAATTTTTCAAAAACAGCTCAAAATGACCTAAAACAATGCTTAATTCCCAAGAGAATTTATATTTTTCAAAAACAGCTCAAAATGACATAAAACAATGCTTAATTCCCAATAGAATTCGAATTTTACAAAAACAGCTCAAAATGACCTAAAACAATGCTTAATTCCCAAGGGAATTCGAATTTTTCAAAAACAGCTCAAAATGACCTAAAACAATGCTTAATTCCCAAGAGAATTTATATTTTTCAAAAACAGCTCAAAATGACATAAAACAATGCTTAATTCCCAATAGAATTTGAATTTTTCAAAAACAGCTCAAAATGACCAAAAACAATGCCCAGTTCCCAAGGGAATTCGAATTTTTCAAAAACAGCTCAAAATGATCAAAAACAATGCCCAGTTCCCAAGGGAATTCGAATTTTTCAAAAACAGCTCAAAATGACCTAAAACATTGCTTAATTCTCAAGGGAATTCGAATTTTACAAAAACAGCTTAAACCGATCAAAAACAATGCCTAATTCCCAAGAGAATTCGAATTTTACAAAAACAGCTCAAAATGACCTAAAACAATGCTTAATTCCCAAGGGAATTCAAATTTTTCAAAAACAGCTCAAAATGACCAAAAACAATGCCCAGTTCCCAAGGGAATTCGAATTTTTCAAAAACAGCTCAAAATGACCAAAAACAATGCCCAGTTCCCAAGGGAATTCGAATTTTTCAAAAACAGCTCAAAATGACCTAAAACAATGCTTAATTCCCAAGGGAATTCGAATTTTTCAAAAACAGCTCAAAATGACCTAAAACAATGCTTAATTCCCAAGGGAATTCGAATTTTACAAAAACAGCTCAAAATGACTTAAAACAATGCTTAATTCCCAAGGGAATTCTAATTTTACAAAATCAGCTCAAAATGACAAAAACAATGCTTAATTCCCAAGGGAATTCGAATTTTACAAAAACAGCTCAAAATGACCTAAAACAATGCTTAATTCCCAAGGGAATTCGAATTTTACAAAAACAGCTTAAAATGACTTAAAACAATGCTTAATTCCCAAGGGAAGTCGAATTTGACAAAATCAGCTCAAAATGACAAAAACAATGCCTAATTCTCAAGAGAATTCTAATTTTACAAAATCAGCTCAAAATGACAAAAACAATGCTTAATTCCCAAGGGAATTCGAATTTCACAAAAACAGCTCAAAATGACCTAAAACAATGCTTAATTCCCAAGGGAATTCGAATTTTACAAAAACAGCTTAAAATGACTTAAAACAATGCTTAATTCCCAAGGGAAGTCGAATTTGACAAAATCAGCTCAAAATGACAAAAACAATGCCTAATTCTCAAGAGAATTCGAATTTTACAAAATCAGCTCAAAATGACAAAAACAATGCTTAATTCCCAAGGGAAATCGAATTTCACGAAAACAGCTTAAAATGACTAAAAACAATGCTTTGTACCCTTGGGTATGAAAAATGAGAAAAAACAATGCTTAATTCCCAAGGGAATTCGAATTTTTCAAAAACAGCTCAAAATGACCTAAAACATTGCTTAATTCTCAAGGGAATTCGAATTTTACAAAAACAGCTTAAACCGATCAAAAACAATGCCTAATTCCCAAGAGAATTCGAATTTCACAAAAACAGCTCAAAATGACCTAAAACAATGCTTAATTCCCAAGGGAATTCAAATTTTTCAAAAACAGCTCAAAATGACCTGAAACAATGCATAATTCCCAAGGGAATTCGAATTTTACAAAAACAGCTCAAAATGACTTAAAACAATGCTTAATTCCCAAGGGAATTCTAATTTTACAAAATCAGCTCAAAATGACAAAAACAATGCTTAATTCCCAAGGGAATTCGAATTTTACAAAAACAGCTCAAAATGACCTAAAACAATGCTTAATTCCCAAGGGAATTCGAATTTTACAAAAACAGCTTAAAATGACTTAAAACAATGCTTAATTCCCAAGGGAATTTGAATTTTTCAAAAACAGCTCAAAATGACCAAAAACAATGCCCAGTTCCCAAGGGAATTCGAATTTTACAAAAACAGCTCAAAATGACCTAAAACAATGCTTAATTCCCAAGGGAATTCAAATTTTTCAAAAACAGCTCAAAATGACCTAAAACAATGCTTAATTCCCAAGGGAATTCGAATTTTTCAAAAACAGCTCAAAATGACCTAAAACAATGCTTAATTCCCAAGGGAATTTGAATTTTTCAAAAACAGCTCAAAATGACATAAAACAATGCTTAATTCCCAAGGGAATTTGAATTTTTCAAAAACAGCTCAAAATGACCTAAAACATTGCTTAATTCCCAAGGGAATTCGAATTTTACAAAAACAGCTTAAACCGATCAAAAACAATGCCTAATTCCCAAGAGAATTCGAATTTTACAAAAACAGCTCAAAATGACTTAAAACAATGCTTAATTCCCAAGGGAATTCTAATTTTACAAAAACAGCTCAAAATGACCTAAAACAATGCTTAATTCCCAAGGGAATTCGAATTTTACAAAAACAGCTTAAAATGACTTAAAACAATGCTTAATTCCCAAGGGAATTTGAATTTTTCAAAAACAGCTCAAAATGACCAAAAACAATGCCCAGTTCCCAAGGGAATTCGAATTTTACAAAAACAGCTCAAAATGACCTAAAACAATGCTTAATTCCCAAGGGAATTCAAATTTTTCAAAAACAGCTCAAAATGACCTAAAACAATGCTTAATTCCCAAGGGAATTCGAATTTTACAAAAACAGCTCAAAATGACCTAAAACAATGCTTAATTCCCAAGGGAATTTGAATTTTTCAAAAACAGCTCAAAATGACATAAAACAATGCTTAATTCCCAAGGGAATTTGAATTTTTCAAAAACAGCTCAAAATGACCTAAAACATTGCTTAATTCTCAAGGGAATTCGAATTTTACAAAAACAGCTTAAACCGATCAAAAACAATGCCTAATTCCCAAGAGAATTCGAATTTTACAAAAACAGCTCAAAATGACTTAAAACAATGCTTAATTCCCAAGGGAATTCTAATTTTACAAAAACAGCTCAAAATGACCTAAAACAATGCTTAATTCCCAAGGGAATTCGAATTTTACAAAAACAGCTCAAAATGACCTAAAACAATGCTTAATTCCCAAGGGAATTCAAATTTTTCAAAAACAGCTCAAAATGACCTAAAACAATGCTTAATTCCCAAGGGAATTCGAA
Source organism: Haliclystus octoradiatus (assembly GCA_916610825.1). Lineage (NCBI taxonomy): Eukaryota > Metazoa > Cnidaria > Staurozoa > Stauromedusae > Haliclystidae > Haliclystus > Haliclystus octoradiatus. The sequence continues at coordinate 20,829,262 of OU744446.1, forward strand.
TTTTTCAAAAACAGCTCAAAATGACCTAAAACAATGCTTAATTCCCAAGGGAATTCGAATTTTTCAAAAACAGCTCAAAATGACCTAAAACATTGCTTAATTCTCAAGGGAATTCGAATTTTACAAAAACAGCTTAAACCGATCAAAAACAATGCCTAATTCCCAAGAGAATTCAAATTTTACAAAAACAGCTCAAAATGACCTAAAACAATGCTTAATTCCCAAGGGAATTCAAATTTTTCAAAACAGCTCAAAATGACCTAAAACAATGCTTAATTCCCAAGGGAATTCGAATTTTACAAAAACAGCTCAAAATGACTTAAAACAATGCTTAATTCCCAAGGGAATTCTAATTTTACAAAAACAGCTTAAAATGACTTAAAACAATGCTTAATTCCCAAGGGAAGTCGAATTTGACAAAATCAGCTCAAAATGACAAAAACAATGCCTAATTCTCAAGAGAATTCGAATTTTACAAAATCAGCTCAAAATGACAAAAACAATGCTTAATTCCCAAGGGAAATCGAATTTCACGAAAACAGCTTAAAATGACTAAAAACAATGCTTTGTACCCTTGGGTATGAAAAATGAGAAAAAACAATGCTTAATTCCCAAGGGAATTCGAATTTTTCAAAAACAGCTCAAAATGACCTAAAACATTGCTTAATTCTCAAGGGAATTCGAATTTTACAAAAACAGCTTAAACCGATCAAAAACAATGCCTAATTCCCAAGAGAATTCGAATTTCACAAAAACAGCTCAAAATGACCTAAAACAATGCTTAATTCCCAAGGGAATTCAAATTTTTCAAAAACAGCTCAAAATGACCTGAAACAATGCATAATTCCCAAGGGAATTCGAATTTTACAAAAACAGCTCAAAATGACTTAAAACAATGCTTAATTCCCAAGGGAATTCTAATTTTACAAAATCAGCTCAAAATGACAAAAACAATGCTTAATTCCCAAGGGAATTCGAATTTTACAAAAACAGCTTAAAATGACTTAAAACAATGCTTAATTCCCAAGGGAATTTGAATTTTTCAAAAACAGCTCAAAATGACCAAAAACAATGCCCAGTTCCCAAGGGAATTCGAATTTTACAAAAACAGCTCAAAATGACCTAAAACAATGCTTAATTCCCAAGCGAATTCAAATTTTTCAAAAACAGCTCAAAATGACCTAAAACAATGCTTAATTCCCAAGGGAATTCGAATTTTTCAAAAACAGCTCGAAATGACCTAAAACAATGCTTAATTCCCAAGGGAATTTGAATTTTTCAAAAACAGCTCAAAATGACATAAAACAATGCTTAATTCCCAAGGGAAGTCGAATTTGACAAAATCAGCTCAAAATGACAAAAACAATGCCTAATTCTCAAGAGAATTCGAATTTTACAAAATCAGCTCAAAATGACAAAAACAATGCTTAATTCCCAAGGGAAATCGAATTTCACGAAAACAGCTTAAAATGACTAAAAACAATGCTTTGTACCCTTGGGTATGAAAAATGAGAAAAAACAATGCTTAATTCCCAAGGGAATTCGAATTTTTCAAAAACAGCTCAAAATGACCTAAAACATTGCTTAATTCTCAAGGGAATTCGAATTTTACAAAAACAGCTTAAACCGATCAAAAACAATGCCTAATTCCCAAGAGAATTCGAATTTCACAAAAACAGCTCAAAATGACCTAAAACAATGCTTAATTCCCAAGGGAATTCGAATTTTTCAAAAACAGCTCAAAATGACCTGAAACAATGCATAATTCCCAAGGGAATTCGAATTTTACAAAAACAGCTCAAAATGACTTAAAACAATGCTTAATTCCCAAGGGAATTCTAATTTTACAAAATCAGCTCAAAATGACAAAAACAATGCTTAATTCCCAAGGGAATTCGAATTTTACAAAAACAGCTTAAAATGACTTAAAACAATGCTTAATTCCCAAGGGAATTTGAATTTTTCAAAAACAGCTCAAAATGACCAAAAACAATGCCCAGTTCCCAAGGGAATTCGAATTTTACAAAAACAGCTCAAAATGACCTAAAACAATGCTTAATTCCCAAGCGAATTCAAATTTTTCAAAAACAGCTCAAAATGACCTAAAACAATGCTTAATTCCCAAGGGAATTCGAATTTTTCAAAAACAGCTCGAAATGACCTAAAACAATGCTTAATTCCCAAGGGAATTTGAATTTTTCAAAAACAGCTCAAAATGACATAAAACAATGCTTAATTCCCAAGGGAATTTGAATTTTTCAAAAACAGCTCAAAATGACCTAAAACATTGCTTAATTCTCAAGGGAATTCGAATTTTACAAAAACAGCTTAAACCGATCAAAAACAATGCCTAATTCCCAAGAGAATTCGAATTTTACAAAAACAGCTCAAAATGACCTAAAACAATGCTTAATTCCCAAGGGAATTCTAATTTTACAAAAACAGCTCAAAATGACCTAAAACAATGCTTAATTCCCAAGGGAATTCGAATTTTACAAAAACAGCTCAAAATGACCTAAAACAATGCTTAATTCCCAAGGGAATTCAAATTTTTCAAAAACAGCTCAAAATGACCTAAAACAATGCTTAATTCCCAAGGGAATTCGAATTTTTCAAAAACAGCTCAAAATGACCTGAAACAATGCTTAATTCCCAAGGGAATTCGAATTTTACAAAAACAGCTCAAAATGACCTAAAACAATGCTTAATTCCCAAGGGAATTCAAATTTTTCAAAAACAGCTCAAAATGACCTAAAACAATGCTTAATTCCCAAGGGAATTCGAATTTTTCAAAAACAGCTCAAAATGACCTAAAACAATGCTTAATTCCCAAGGGAATTTGAATTTTTCAAAAACAGCTCAAAATGACCTAAAACAATGCTTAATTCCCAAGGGAATTCAAATTTTTCAAAAACAGCTCAAAATGACCTAAAACAATGCTTAATTCCCAAGGGAATTCGAATTTTTCAAAAACAGCTCAAAATGACCTAAAACAATGCTTAATTCCCAAGGGAATTCGAATTTTACAAAAACAGCTCAAAATGACTTAAAACAATGCTTAATTCCCAAGGGAATTCTAATTTTACAAAATCAGCTCAAAATGACAAAAACAATGCTTAATTCCCAAGGGAATTCGAATTTTACAAAAACAGCTCAAAATGACCTAAAACAATGCTTAATTCCCAAGGGAATTCGAATTTTACAAAAACAGCTTAAAATGACTTAAAACAATGCTTAATTCCCAAGGGAAGTCGAATTTGACAAAATCAGCTCAAAATGACAAAAACAATGCCTAATTCTCAAGAGAATTCTAATTTTACAAAATCAGCTCAAAATGACAAAAACAATGCTTAATTCCCAAGGGAATTCGAATTTTACAAAAACAGCTCAAAATGACCTAAAACAATGCTTAATTCCCAAGGGAATTCGAATTTTACAAAAACAGCTTAAAATGACTTAAAACAATGCTTAATTCCCAAGGGAAGTCGAATTTGACAAAATCAGCTCAAAATGACAAAAACAATGCCTAATTCTCAAGAGAATTCGAATTTTACAAAATCAGCTCAAAATGACAAAAACAATGCTTAATTCCCAAGGGAAATCGAATTTCACGAAAACAGCTTAAAATGACTAAAAACAATGCTTTGTACCCTTGGGTATGAAAAATGAGAAAAAACAATGCTTAATTCCCAAGGGAATTCGAATTTTTCAAAAACAGCTCAAAATGACCTAAAACATTGCTTAATTCTCAAGGGAATTCGAATTTTACAAAAACAGCTTAAACCGATCAAAAACAATGCCTAATTCCCAAGAGAATTCGAATTTCACAAAAACAGCTCAAAATGACCTAAAACAATGCTTAATTCCCAAGGGAATTCAAATTTTTCAAAAACAGCTCAAAATGACCTGAAACAATGCATAATTCCCAAGGGAATTCGAATTTTACAAAAACAGCTCAAAATGACTTAAAACAATGCTTAATTCCCAAGGGAATTCTAATTTTACAAAATCAGCTCAAAATGACAAAAACAATGCTTAATTCCCAAGGGAATTCGAATTTTACAAAAACAGCTCAAAATGACCTAAAACAATGCTTAATTCCCAAGGGAATTCGAATTTTACAAAAACAGCTTAAAATGACTTAAAACAATGCTTAATTCCCAAGGGAATTTGAATTTTTCAAAAACAGCTCAAAATGACCAAAAACAATGCCCAGTTCCCAAGGGAATTCGAATTTTACAAAAACAGCTCAAAATGACCTAAAACAATGCTTAATTCCCAAGGGAATTCGAATTTTTCAAAAACAGCTCAAAATGACCTAAAACAATGCTTAATTCCCAAGGGAATTCGAATTTTTCAAAAACAGCTCAAAATGACCTAAAACAATGCTTAATTCCCAAGGGAATTTGAATTTTTCAAAAACAGCTCAAAATGACATAAAACAATGCTTAATTCCCAAGGGAATTTGAATTTTTCAAAAACAGCTCAAAATGACCTAAAACAATGCTTAATTCTCAAGGGAATTCGAATTTTACAAAAACAGCTTAAACCGATCAAAAACAATGCCTAATTCCCAAGAGAATTCGAATTTTACAAAAACAGCTCAAAATGACTTAAAACAATGCTTAATTCCCAAGGGAATTCTAATTTTACAAAAACAGCTCAAAATGACCTAAAACAATGCTTAATTCCCAAGGGAATTCGAATTTTACAAAAACAGCTTAAAATGACTTAAAACAATGCTTAATTCCCAAGGGAATTTGAATTTTTCAAAAACAGCTCAAAATGACCAAAAACAATGCCCAGTTCCCAAGGGAATTCGAATTTTACAAAAACAGCTCAAAATGACCTAAAACAATGCTTAATTCCCAAGGGAATTCGAATTTTTCAAAAACAGCTCAAAATGACCTAAAACAATGCTTAATTCCCAAGGGAATTCGAATTTTTCAAAAACAGCTCAAAATGACCTAAAACAATGCTTAATTCCCAAGGGAATTTGAATTTTTCAAAAACAGCTCAAAATGACATAAAACAATGCTTAATTCCCAAGGGAATTTGAATTTTTCAAAAACAGCTCAAAATGACCTAAAACATTGCTTAATTCTCAAGGGAATTCGAATTTTACAAAAACAGCTTAAACCGATCAAAAACAATGCCTAATTCCCAAGAGAATTCGAATTTTACAAAAACAGCTCAAAATGACTTAAAACAATGCTTAATTCCCAAGGGAATTCGAATTTTACAAAAACAGCTCAAAATGACCTAAAACAATGCTTAATTCCCAAGGGAATTCGAATTTTACAAAAACAGCTCAAAATGACCTAAAACAATGCTTAATTCCCAAGGGAATTCAAATTTTTCAAAAACAGCTCAAAATGACCTAAAACAATGCTTAATTCCCAAGGGAATTCGAATTTTTCAAAAACAGCTCAAAATGACCTAAAACAATGCTTAATTCCCAAGGGAATTTGAATTTTTCAAAAACAGCTCAAAATGACCTAAAACATTGCTTAATTCTCAAGGGAATTCGAATTTTACAAAAACAGCTTAAACCGATCAAAAACAATGCCTAATTCCCAAGAGAATTCAAATTTTACAAAAACAGCTCAAAATGACCTAAAACAATGCTTAATTCCCAAGGGAATTCAAATTTTTCAAAACAGCTCAAAATGACCTAAAACAATGCTTAATTCCCAAGGGAATTCGAATTTTACAAAAACAGCTCAAAATGACTTAAAACAATGCTTAATTCCCAAGGGAATTCTAATTTTACAAAAACAGCTTAAAATGACTTAAAACAATGCTTAATTCCCAAGGGAAGTCGAATTTGACAAAATCAGCTCAAAATGACAAAAACAATGCCTAATTCTCAAGAGAATTCGAATTTTACAAAATCAGCTCAAAATGACAAAAACAATGCTTAATTCCCAAGGGAAATCGAATTTCACGAAAACAGCTTAAAATGACTAAAAACAATGCTTTGTACCCTTGGGTATGAAAAATGAGAAAAAACAATGCTTAATTCCCAAGGGAATTCGAATTTTTCAAAAACAGCTCAAAATGACCTAAAACATTGCTTAATTCTCAAGGGAATTCGAATTTTACAAAAACAGCTTAAACCGATCAAAAACAATGCCTAATTCCCAAGAGAATTCGAATTTCACAAAAACAGCTCAAAATGACCTAAAACAATGCTTAATTCCCAAGGGAATTCAAATTTTTCAAAAACAGCTCAAAATGACCTGAAACAATGCATAATTCCCAAGGGAATTCGAATTTTACAAAAACAGCTCAAAATGACTTAAAACAATGCTTAATTCCCAAGGGAATTCTAATTTTACAAAATCAGCTCAAAATGACAAAAACAATGCTTAATTCCCAAGGGAATTCGAATTTTACAAAAACAGCTCAAAATGACCTAAAACAATGCTTAATTCCCAAGGGAATTCGAATTTTACAAAAACAGCTTAAAATGACTTAAAACAATGCTTAATTCCCAAGGGAATTTGAATTTTTCAAAAACAGCTCAAAATGACCAAAAACAATGCCCAGTTCCCAAGGGAATTCGAATTTTACAAAAACAGCTCAAAATGACCTAAAACAATGCTTAATTCCCAAGCGAATTCAAATTTTTCAAAAACAGCTCAAAATGACCTAAAACAATGCTTAATTCCCAAGGGAATTCGAATTTTTCAAAAACAGCTCGAAATGACCTAAAACAATGCTTAATTCCCAAGGGAATTTGAATTTTTCAAAAACAGCTCAAAATGACATAAAACAATGCTTAATTCCCAAGGGAATTTGAATTTTTCAAAAACAGCTCAAAATGACCTAAAACAATGCTTAATTCTCAAGGGAATTCGAATTTTACAAAAACAGCTTAAACCGATCAAAAACAATGCCTAATTCCCAAGAGAATTCGAATTTTACAAAAACAGCTCAAAATGACTTAAAACAATGCTTAATTCCCAAGGGAATTCTAATTTTACAAAAACAGCTCAAAATGACCTAAAACAATGCTTAATTCCCAAGGGAATTCGAATTTTACAAAAACAGCTCAAAATGACCTAAAACAATGCTTAATTCCCAAGGGAATTCAAATTTTTCAAAAACAGCTCAAAATGACCTAAAACAATGCTTAATTCCCAAGGGAATTCGAATTTTTCAAAAACAGCTCAAAATGACCTGAAACAATGCTTAATTCCCAAGGGAATTCGAATTTTACAAAAACAGCTCAAAATGACCTAAAACAATGCTTAATTCCCAAGGGAATTCAAATTTTTCAAAAACAGCTCAAAATGACCTAAAACAATGCTTAATTCCCAAGGGAATTCGAATTTTTCAAAAACAGCTCAAAATGACCTAAAACAATGCTTAATTCCCAAGGGAATTTGAATTTTTCAAAAACAGCTCAAAATGACCTAAAACAATGCTTAATTCCCAAGGGAATTCAAATTTTTCAAAAACAGCTCAAAATGACCTAAAACAATGCTTAATTCCCAAGGGAATTCGAATTTTTCAAAAACAGCTCAAAATGACCTAAAACAATGCTTAATTCCCAAGGGAATTTGAATTTTTCAAAAACAGCTCAAAATGACATAAAACAATGCTTAATTCCCAAGGGAATTTGAATTTTTCAAAAACAGCTCAAAATGACCTAAAACATTGCTTAATTCTCAAGGGAATTCGAATTTTACAAAAACAGCTTAAACCGATCAAAAACAATGCCTAATTCCCAAGAGAATTTGAATTTTACAAAAACAGCTCAAAATGACTTAAAACAATGCTTAATTCCCAAGGGAATTCTAATTTTACAAAAACAGCTCAAAATGACCTAAAACAATGCTTAATTCCCAAGGGAATTCGAATTTTACAAAAACAGCTCAAAATGACCTAAAACAATGCTTAATTCCCAAGGGAATTCAAATTTTTCAAAAACAGCTCAAAATGACCTAAAACAATGCTTAATTCCCAAGGGAATTCGAATTTTTCAAAAACAGCTCAAAATGACCTAAAACAATGCTTAATTCCCAAGGGAATTTGAATTTTTCAAAAACAGCTCAAAATGACCTAAAACATTGCTTAATTCTCAAGGGAATTCGAATTTTACAAAAACAGCTAAAACCGATCAAAAACAATGCCTAATTCCCAAGAGAATTCAAATTTTACAAAAACAGCTCAAAATGACCTAAAACAATGCTTAATTCCCAAGGGAATTCAAATTTTTCAAAACAGCTCAAAATGACCTAAAACAATGCTTAATTCCCAAGGGAATTCGAATTTTACAAAAACAGCTCAAAATGACTTAAAACAATGCTTAATTCCCAAGGGAATTCTAATTTTACAAAAACAGCTTAAAATGACTTAAAACAATGCTTAATTCCCAAGGGAATTCGAATTTGACAAAATCAGCTCAAAATGACAAAAACAATGCCTAATTCTCAAGAGAATTCGAATTTTACAAAATCAGCTCAAAATGACAAAAACAATGCTTAATTCCCAAGGGAAATCGAATTTCACGAAAACAGCTTAAAATGACTAAAAACAATGCTTTGTACCCTTGGGTATGAAAAATGAGAAAAAACAATGCTTAATTCCCAAGGGAATTTGAATTTTTCAAAAACAGCTCAAAATGACCTAAAACATTGCTTAATTCTCAAGGGAATTCGAATTTTACAAAAACAGCTTAAACCGATCAAAAACAATGCCTAATTCCCAAGAGAATTCGAATTTTACAAAAACAGCTCAAAATGACCTAAAACATTGCTTAATTCTCAAGGGAATTCGAATTTTACAAAAACAGCTTAAACCGATCAAAAACAATGCCTAATTCCCAAGAGAATTCGAATTTTACAAAAACAGCTCAAAATGACTTAAAACAATGCTTAATTCCCAAGGGAATTCTAATTTTACAAAAACAGCTCAAAATGACCTAAAACAATGCTTAATTCCCAAGGGAATTCGAATTTTACAAAAACAGCTCAAAATGACCTAAAACAATGCTTAATTCCCAAGGGAATTCAAATTTTTCAAAAACAGCTCAAAATGACCTAAAACAATGCTTAATTCCCAAGGGAATTCGAATTTTTCAAAAACAGCTCAAAATGACCTAAAACAATGCTTAATTCCCAAGGGAATTTGAATTTTTCAAAAACAGCTCAAAATGACCTAAAACATTGCTTAATTCTCAAGGGAATTCGAATTTTACAAAAACAGCTAAAACCGATCAAAAACAATGCCTAATTCCCAAGAGAATTCAAATTTTACAAAAACAGCTCAAAATGACCTAAAACAATGCTTAATTCCCAAGGGAATTCAAATTTTTCAAAACAGCTCAAAATGACCTAAAACAATGCTTAATTCCCAAGGGAATTCGAATTTTACAAAAACAGCTCAAAATGACTTAAAACAATGCTTAATTCCCAAGGGAATTCTAATTTTACAAAAACAGCTTAAAATGACTTAAAACAATGCTTAATTCCCAAGGGAATTCGAATTTGACAAAATCAGCTCAAAATGACAAAAACAATGCCTAATTCTCAAGAGAATTCGAATTTTACAAAATCAGCTCAAAATGACAAAAACAATGCTTAATTCCCAAGGGAAATCGAATTTCACGAAAACAGCTTAAAATGACTAAAAACAATGCTTTGTACCCTTGGGTATGAAAAATGAGAAAAAACAATGCTTAATTCCCAAGGGAATTCGAATTTTTCAAAAACAGCTCAAAATGACCTAAAACATTGCTTAATTCTCAAGGGAATTCGAATTTTACAAAAACAGCTTAAACCGATCAAAAACAATGCCTAATTCCCAAGAGAATTCGAATTTCACAAAAACAGCTCAAAATGACCTAAAACAATGCTTAATTCCCAAGGGAATTCAAATTTTTCAAAAACAGCTCAAAATGACCTGAAACAATGCATAATTCCCAAGGGAATTCGAATTTTACAAAAACAGCTCAAAATGACTTAAAACAATGCTTAATTCCCAAGGGAATTCTAATTTTACAAAATCAGCTCAAAATGACAAAAACAATGCTTAATTCCCAAGGGAATTCGAATTTTACAAAAACAGCTCAAAATGACCTAAAACAATGCTTAATTCCCAAGGGAATTCGAATTTTACAAAAACAGCTTCAAATGACTTAAAACAATGCTTAATTCCCAAGGGAATTTGAATTTTTCAAAAACAGCTCAAAATGACCAAAAACAATGCCCAGTTCCCAAGGGAATTCGAATTTTACAAAAACAGCTCAAAATGACCTAAAACAATGCTTAATTCCCAAGCGAATTCAAATTTTTCAAAAACAGCTCAAAATGACCTAAAACAATGCTTAATTCCCAAGGGAATTCGAATTTTTCAAAAACAGCTCGAAATGACCTAAAACAATGCTTAATTCCCAAGGGAATTTGAATTTTTCAAAAACAGCTCAAAATGACATAAAACAATGCTTAATTCCCAAGGGAATTTGAATTTTTCAAAAACAGCTCAAAATGACCTAAAACATTGCTTAATTCTCAAGGGAATTCGAATTTTACAAAAACAGCTTAAACCGATCAAAAACAATGCCTAATTCCCAAGAGAATTCGAATTTTACAAAAACAGCTCAAAATGACTTAAAACAATGCTTAATTCCCAAGGGAATTCTAATTTTACAAAAACAGCTCAAAATGACCTAAAACAATGCTTAATTCCCAAGGGAATTCGAATTTTACAAAAACAGCTCAAAATGACCTAAAACAATGCTTAATTCCCAAGGGAATTCAAATTTTTCAAAAACAGCTCAAAATGACCTAAAACAATGCTTAATTCCCAAGGGAATTCGAATTTTTAAAAAACAGCTCAAAATGACCTGAAACAGTGCTTAATTCCCAAGGGAATTCGAATTTTACAAAAACAGCTCAAAATGACCTAAAACAATGCTTAATTCCCAAGGGAATTCAAATTTTTCAAAAACAGCTCAAAATGACCTAAAACAATGCTTAATTCCCAAGGGAATTCGAATTTTTCAAAAACAGCTCAAAATGACCTAAAACAATGCTTAATTCCCAAGGGAATTTGAATTTTTCAAAAACAGCTCAAAATGACATAAAACAATGCGTAATTCCCAAGGGAATTTGAATTTTTCAAAAACAGCTCAAAATGACCTAAAACATTGCTTAATTCTCAAGGGAATTCGAATTTTACAAAAACAGCTTAAACCGATCAAAAACAATGCCTAATTCCCAAGAGAATTCAGATTTTACAAAAACAGCTCAAAATGACCTAAAACAATGCTTAATTCCCAAGGGAATTCAAATTTTTCAAAACAGCTCAAAATGACCTAAAACAATGCTTAATTCCCAAGGGAATTCGAATTTTACAAAAACAGCTTAAAATGACTTAAAACAATGCTTAATTCCCAAGGGAATTCGAATTTTTCAAAAACAGCTCAAAATGACCTAAAACAATACTTAATTCCCAAGGGAATTTGAATTTTTTGAAAACAGCTCAAAATGACCAAAAACAATGCCCAGTTCCCAAGGGAATTCGAATTTTACAAAAACAGCTCAAAATGACCTAAAACAATGCTTAATTCCCAAGGGAATTCGAATTTTTCAAAAACAGCTCAAAATGACCTAAAACAATGCTTAATTCCAAAGGGAATTCGAATTTTACAAAAACAGCTCAAAATGACTTAAAACAATGCTTAATTCCCAAGGGAATTCGAATTTTACAAAATCAGCTCAAAATGACAAAAACAATGCTTAATTCCCAAGGGAATTCGAATTTTACAAAAACAGCTCAAAATGACCTAAAACAATGCTTAATTCCCAAGGGAATTCGAATTTTTCAAAAACAGCTCAAAATGACCTAAAACAATGCTTAATTTCCAAGGGAATTTGAATTTTTCAAAAACAGCTCCAAATGACCTAAAACAATGCTTAATTCCCAAGGGAATTCGAATTTTACAAAATAAGCTCAAAATGACAAAAACAATGCTTAATTCCCAAGGGAATTCGAATTTTACAAAAACAGCTCAAAATGACCTAAAACAATGCTTAATTCCCAAGGGAATTCGAATTTTTCAAAAATAGCTCAAAATGACCTAAAACAATGCTTAATTCCCAAGGGAATTCGAATTTTACAAGAACAGCTCAAAATGACCTAAAACAATGCTTAATTCACAAGGGAATTTGAACTTTTCAAAAACAGCTCAAAATGACCTTAAACAATGCTTAATACCCAAGGGAATTCGAATTTTTCAAAAACAGCTCAAAATGACCTAAAACAATGCTTAATTCCCAAGGGAAGTCAAATTTTTCAAAAACAGCTCAAAATGACCTAAAACAATGCTTAATTCCCAAGGGAATTCGAATTTTACAAAAACAGCTCAAAATGACCTAAAACAATGCTTAATTCCCAAGGGAATTCGAATTTTTCAAAAACAGCTCAAAATAACCTAAAACAATGCTTAATTCCCAAGGAAATTCGAATTTTTCAAAAACAGCTCAAAATAACCTAAAACAATGCTTAATTCCCAAGGGAATTCGAATTTTTCAAAACCAGCTCAAAATGACCTAAAACAATGCTTAATTCCCAAGGGAATTCGAATTTTTCAAAAACAGTTCAAAATGACCTAAAACAATGCTTAATTCCTAAGGGAATTCGAATTTTACAAAAACAGCTCAAAATGACCTAAAACAATGCTTAATTCACAAGGGAATTCGAACTTTTCAAAAACAGCTCAAAATGACCTTAAACAATGCTTAATTCCCAAGGGAATTCGAATTTTTCAAAAACAGCTCAAAAAGACCTAAAACAATGCTTAAATCCCAAGGGAATTCGAATTTTACAAAAACAGCTCAAAATGACCTAAACCAATGCTTAATTCCCAAGGGAATTTGAATTTTTCAAAATAGATCAAATTGACCAAAAACAATGCCCAGTTCCCAAGGGAATTCGAATTTTACAAAAACAGCTCAAAATGACCTAAAACAATGCTTAATTCCCAAGGGAATTCGAATTTTTCAAAAACAGCTCAAAATGACCTAGAACAATGCTTAATTCCCAAGGGAATTCGAATTTTACAAAAACAGTTCAAAATGACCTAAAACAATGCTTAATGCCTAAGGGAATTCGAATTTTACAAAAACAGCTCAAAATGACCTAAAACAATGCTTAATTCACAAGGGAATTCGAACTTTTCAAAAACAGCTCAAAATGACCTTAAACAATGCTTAATTCCCAAGGGAATTCGAATTTTTCAAAAACAGCTCAAAAAGACCTAAAACAATGCTTAAATCCCAAGGGAATTCGAATTTTACAAAAACAGCTCAAAATGACCTAAAACAATGCTTAATTCCCAAGGGAATTTGAATTTTTCAAAATAGATGAAATTGACCAAAAACAATGCCCAGTTCCCAAGGGAATTCGAATTTTACAAAAACAGCTCAAAATGACCTAAAACAATGCTTAATTCCCAAGGGAATTCGAATTTTTCAAAAACAGCTCAAAATGACCTAGAACAATGCTTAATTCCCAAGGGAATTCGAATTTTACAAAAACAGCCCAAAATGACTTAAAACAATGCTTAATTCCCAAGGGAATTCGAATTTTACAAAAACAGCTCAAAATGACCTTAAACAATGCTTAATTCCCAAGGGAGTTCGAATTTTTCAAAAACAGCTTAAAATGACCTGAAACAATGCTTAATTCCCAAGGGAATTAGAATTTTTCAAAAACAGCTCAAAATGACCTGAAACAATGCTTAATTCCCAAGGGAATTGGAATTATTCAAAAACAGCTCAAAATGACCTAAAACAATGCTTAATTCCCAAGGGAATTCGGATTTTTCAAAAACAGCTCAAAATGACCTAAAACAATGCTTAATTCCCAAGGGAATTCGAATTTTTCAAAAACAGCTCAAAATGACCTAAAACAATGCTTAATTCCCAAGGGAATTCGAATTTTAAAAAACAGCTTAAACCGATCAAAAACAATGCCTAATTCCCAAGAGAATTCGAATTTTACAAAATCAGCTCAAAATGACAAAAACAATGCTTAATTTCCAAGGGAATTCGAATTTCAGAAAAACAGCTTAAAATGACTAAAAACAATGCTTTGTACCCTTGGGTATGAAAAATGAGAAAAAACAATGCTTAATTCCCAAAGGAATTCAAATTTTTCAAAAACAGCTCAAAATGACCTAAAACAATGCTTAATTCCCAAGGGAATTCGAATTATTCAAAAACTGCTCAAAATGACCTAAAACAATGCTTAATTCCCAAGGGAATTCGAATTTTTCAAAAACAGCTCAAAATGACCTAAAACAATGCTTGATTCCCAAGGGAATTCGAATTTTACAAAAACAGCTCAAAATGACCTTAAACAATGCTTAATTCCCAAGGGAGTTCTAATTTTACAAAAACAGCTTAAACGGATCAAAAACAATGCCTAATTCCCAAGAGAATTCGAATTTTACAAAATCAGCTCAAAATGACAAAAACAATGCTTAATTCCCAAGGAAATTCGAATTTTTCAAAAACAGCTCAAAATAACCTGAAACAATGCTTAATTCCCAAGGGAATTCGAATTATTCAAAAACAGCTCAAAATGACCTAAAACAATGCTTAATTCCCAGGGGAATTCGGATTTTTCAAAAACAGCTCAAAATGACCTAAAACAATGCTTAATTCCCAAGGGAATTCGAATTTTTCAAAAACAGCTCAAAATGACCTAAAACAATGCTTAATTCCCAAGGGAATTCGAATTTTAAAAAACAGCTTAAACGGATCAAAAACAATGCCTAATTCCCAAGAGAATTCGAATTTTACAAAATCAGCTCAAAATGACAAAAACAATGCTTAATTTCCAAGGGAATTCGAATTTCAGAAAAACAGCTTAAAATGACTAAAAACAATACTTTGTACCCTTGGGTTTGAAAAATGAGAAAAAACAATGCTTAATTCCCAAAGGAATTCAAATTTTTCAAAAACAGCTCAAAATGACCTAAAACAATGCTTAATTCCCAAGGGAATTCGAATTTTTCAAAAACAGCTCAAAATGACCTAAAACAATGCTTAATTCCCAAGGGAATTTGAATTTTTAAAAAACAGCTCAAAATGACCAAAAACAATGCCCAGTTCACAAGGGAATTCGAATTTTACAAAAACAGCTCAAAATGACCTTAAACAATGCTTAATTCCCAAGGGAGTTCGAATTTTTCAAAAACAGCTCAAAATGACCTGAAACAATGCTTAATTCCCAAGGGAATTCGAATTATTCAAAAACAGCTCAAAATGACCTAAAACAATGCTTAATTCCCAAGGGAATTCGGATTTTTCAAAAACAGCTCAAAATGACCTAAAACAATGCTTAATTCCCAAGGGAATTCGAATTTTTCAAAAACAGCTCAAAATGACCTAAAACAATGCTTAATTCCCAAGGGAATTCGAATTTCGAAAAACAGCTTAAACTGATCAAAAACAATGCCTAATTCCCAAGAGAATTCGAATTTTACAAAATCAGCTCAAAATGACAAAAACAATGCTTAATTTCCAAGGGAATTCGAATTTCAGAAAAACAGC
Organism: Haliclystus octoradiatus; assembly: GCA_916610825.1. Classification (NCBI taxonomy): domain Eukaryota; kingdom Metazoa; phylum Cnidaria; class Staurozoa; order Stauromedusae; family Haliclystidae; genus Haliclystus; species Haliclystus octoradiatus. The sequence continues at coordinate 20,844,834 of OU744446.1, forward strand.
TTAAAATGACTAAAAACAATGCTTTGTACCCTTGGGTATGAAAAATGAGAAAAAACAATGCTTAATTCCCAAAGGAATTCAAATTTTTCAAAAACAGCCCAAAATGACCTAAAAAAATGCTTAATTCCCAAGGGAATTCGAATTTTTCAAAAACAGCTCAAAATGACCTAAAACAATGCTTAATTCCCAAGGGAATTTGAATTTTAAAAAACAGCTCAAAATGACCAAAAACAATGCCCAGTTCACAAGGGAATTCGAATTTTACAAAAACAGCTCAAAATGACCTAAAACAATGCTTAATTCCCAAGGGAATTCGAATTTTTCAAAAACAGCTCAAAATGACCTAAAACAATGCTTGATTCCCAAGGGAATTCGAATTTTACAAAAACAGCTCAAAATGACTTAAAACAATACTTAATTGCCAAGGGAATTAGAATTTTACAAAATCAGCTCAAAATGACAAAAACAATGCTTAATTCCCAAGGGAATTCGAATTTTACAAAAACAGCTCAAAATGACCTAAAACAATGCTTAATTCCCAAGGAAATTCGAATTTTTCAAAAACAGCTCAAAATGACCTAAAACAATGCTTAATTCCCAAGGGAATTTGAATTTTTCAAAAACAGCTCAAAATGACCTAAAACAATGCTTAATTCCCAAGGGAATTCGAATTTTTCTAAAACAGCTCAAAATTACCTAAAACAATGCTTAATTCCCAAGGGAATTTGAATTTTCCAAAAACAGCTCAAAATGACCAAAAACAATGCCCAGTTTCCAAGGGAATTCGAATTTAAAAAAAACAGCTCAAAATGACCTAAAACAATGCTTAATTCCCAAGGGAATTCGAATTTTTTAAAAACAGCTCAAAATGACTTAAAACAATGCTTAATTGCCAAGGGAATTCGAATTTTACAAAATCAGCTCAAAATGACAAAAACAATGCTTAATTCCCAAGGGAATTCGAATTTTACAAAAACAGCTCAAAATGACCTAAAACAATGCTTAATTCCCAAGGGAATTCGAATTTTTCAAAAACAGCTCAAAATGACCTAGAACAATGTTTAATTCCCAAGGGAATTTGAATTTTTCAAAAACAGCTCAAAATGACCTAAAATAATGCTTAATTCCCAAGGGAATTCGAATTTTACAAAAACAGCTCAAAATGACTTAAAACAATGCTTAATTCCCAAGGGAATTCGAATTTTACAAAATCAGCTCAAAATGACAAAAACAATGCTTAATTCCCAAGGGAATTCTAATTTTACAAAAACAGCTCAAAATTACCTAAAACAATGCTTAATTCCCAAGGGAATTCGAATTTTTCAAAAACAGCTCAAAATGACCTAAAACAATGCTTAATTCCCAAGGGAATTCGAATTTTACAAAAACAGCTCAAAATGACCTAAAACAATGCTCAATTCACAAGGGAATTCGAATTTTTCAAAAACAGCTCAAAATGACCTAAAACAATGCTTAATTCCCAAGGGAATTCGAATTTTACAAAAACAGCTCAAAATGACCTAAAACAATGCTTAATTCCCAAGGGAATTCGAATTTTTCAAAAACAGCTCAAAATGACCTAAAACAATGCTTAATTCCCAAGGGAATTTGAATTTTTCAAAAACAGCTCAAAATGACCAAAAACAATGCCCAGTTCCCAAGGGAATTCGAATTTCACAAAAACAGCATAAAATGACCTAAAACAATGCTTAATTCCCAAGGGAATTCGAATTTTACAAAATCAGCTCAAAATTACCTAAAACAATGCTTAATTCCCAAGGGAATTCGAATTTTTCAAAAACAGCTCAAAATGACCTACAACAATGCTTAATTCCCAAGGGAATTCGAATTTTACAAAAACAGCTCAAAATGACCTAAAACAATGCTTAATTCACAAGGGAATTCTAACTTTTCAAAAACAGCTCAAAATGACCTTAAACAATGCTTAATACCCAAGGGAATTCGAATTTATCAAAAACAGCTCAAAATGACCTAAAACAATTCTTAATTCCCAAGGGAATTCGAATTTTTCAAAAACAGCTCAAAATGACCTAAAACAATGCTTAATTCCCAAGGGAATTTGAATTTTTCAAAAACAGCTCAAAATGACCAAAAACAATGCCCAGTTCCCAAGGGAATTCGAATTTCACAAAAACAGCATAAAATGACCTAAAACAATGCTTAATTCCCAAGGGAATTCGAATTTTACAAAAACATCTCAAAATGCCCTAAAACAATGCTTAATTCCCAAGGGAATTCGAATTTTTCAAAAACAGCTCAAAATGACCTAAAACAATGCTTAATACCCAAGGGAATTCGAATTTTTCAAAAACAGCTCAAAATGACCTAAAACAATGCTTAATTCCCAAGGGAATTCGAATTTTTCAAACCAGCTCAAAATGACCTCAAACAATGCTTAATTCCCAAGAAGATTCGAATTTTTCAAAAACAGCTCAAAATGACCTAAAACAATGCTTAATTCCCAAGGGAATTCGAATTTTACAAAAACAGCTCAAAATGACCTAAAACAATGCTTAATTCCCAAGGGAATTCGAATTTTTCAAAAACAGCTCAAAATGACCTAAAACAATGCTTAATTCCTAAGGGAATTCGAAATTTACAAAAACAGCTCAAAATGACCTAAAACAATGCTTAGTTCCCAAGGGAATTCGAATTTTTCAAAAACAGCTCAAAATAACCTAAAACAATGCTTAATTCCCAAGGGAATTCGAATTTTTCAAAAACAGCTCAAAAGGACCTAAAACAATGCTTAATTCCCAAGGGAATTTGAATTTTTCAAAAACAGCTCAAAATGACCTAAAACAATGCTTAATTCCCAAGGGAATTCGGATTTTACAAAAACAGCTCAAAATGACCTAAAACAATGCTTAATTCACAAGGGAATTCGAACTTTTCAAAAACAGCTCAAAATGACCTTAAACAATGCTTAATTCTCAAGGGAATTCGAATTTTTGAAAAACAGCTCAAAATTACCTAAAACAATGCTTAATTCCCAAGGGAATTCGAATTTTACAAAAACAGCTCAAAATGACCTAAAACAATGCTTAATTCCCAAGCGAATTCGAATTTTTCAAAAACAGCTCAAAATGACCTGAAACAATGCTTAATTCCAAAGGGAATTCGAATTTTTCAAAAACAGCTCAAAATGACCTAAAACAATGCTTAATTCCAAAGGGAATTCGAATTTTTCAAAAACAGCTCAAAATGACCTAAAACAATGCTTAATTCCCAAGGGAATTCGAATTTTTCAAAAACAGCTCAAAATGACCTAAAACAATGCTTAATTCCCAAGGGAATTCGAATTTTACAAAAACAGCTTAAACCGATCATAAACAATGCCTAATTCCCAAGAGAATTCGAATTTTACAAAATAAGCTCAAAATGACAAAAACAATGCTTAATTCCCAAGGGAATTCGAATTTCACAAAAACAGCTTAAAATGACTAAAAACAATGCTTTGTACCCTTGGGTATGAAAAATGAGAAAAAACAATTCTTAATTCCCAAGGGAATTCGAATTTTTCAAAAACAGCTCAAAATGACCTAAACCAATGCTTAATTCCCAAGGGAATTCGAATTTTTCAAAAACAGCTCAAAATGACCTAAAACAATGCTTAATTCCCAAGGGAATTCGAATTTTTCAAAAACAGCTCAAAATGACCTAAAACAATGCTTAATTCCCAAGGGAATTCGAATTTTTCAAAAACAGCTTAAAATGACCTAAAACAATGCTTAATTCCCAAGGGAATTCGAATTTTTCAAAAACAGCTCAAAATGACCTGAAACAATGCTTAATTCCCAAGGGAATTCGAATTATTCAAAAACAGCTCAAAATGACCAAAAACAATGCTTAATTCCCAAGGGAATTCGGATTTTTCAAAAACAGCTCAAAATGACCTAAAACAATGCTTAATTCCCAAGGGAATTCGAATTTTTCAAAAACAGTTCAAAATGACCTAAAACAATGCTTAATTCCCAAGGGAATTCGAATTTTTCAAAAACAGCTCAAAATGACCTTAAACAATGCTTAATTCCCAAGGGAGTTCGAATTTTTCAAAAACAGCTTAAAATGACCTAAAACAATGCTTAATTCCCAAGGGAATTCGAATTTTTCAAAAACAGCTCAAAATGACCTGAAACAATGCTTAATTCCCAAGGGAATTCGAATTATTCAAAAACAGCTCAAAATGACCTAAAACAATGCTTAATTCCCAAGGGAATTCGGATTTTTCAAAAACAGCTCAAAATGACCTAAAACAATGCTTAATTCCCAAGGGAATTCGAATTTTTCAAAAACAGATCAAAATGACCTAAAACAATGCTTAATTCCCAAGGGAATTCGAATTTTAAAAAACAGCTTAAACCGATCAAAAACAATGCCTAATTCCCAAGAGAATTCGAATTTTACAAAATCAGCCCAAAATGACAAAAACAATGCTTAATTTCCAAGGGAATTCGAATTTTAGAAAAACAGCTTAAAATGACTAAAAACAATACTTTGTACCCTTGGGTATGAAAAATGAGAAAAAACAATGCTTAATTCCCAAAGGAATTCAAATTTTTCAAAAACAGCTCAAAATGACCTAAAACAATGCTTAATTCCCAAGGGAATTCGAATTTTTCAAAAACAGCTCAAAATGACCTAAAACAATGCTTAATTCCCAAGGGAATTTGAATTTTTAAAAAACAGCTCAAAATGACCAAAAACAATGCCCAGTTCACAAGGGAATTCGAATTTTACAAAAACAGCTCAAAATGACCTTAAACAATGCTTAATTCCCAAGGGAGTTCGAATTTTTGAAAAACAGCTCAAAATGACCTAAAACAATGCTTAATTCCCAAGGGAATTCGAATTTTTCAAAAACAGCTCAAAATGACCTGAAACAATGCTTAATTCCCAAGGGAATTCGAATTATTCAAAAACAGCTCAAAATGACCTAAAACAATGCTTAATTCCCAAGGGAATTCGGATTTTTCAAAAACAGCTCAAAATGACCTAAAACAATGCTTAATTCCCAAGGGAATTCGAATTTTTAAAAAACAGCTCAAAATGACCTAAAACAATGCTTAATTCCCAAGGGAATTCGAATTTTGAAAAACAGCTTAAACTGATCAAAAACAATGCCTAATTCCCAAGAGAATTCGAATTTTACAAAATCAGCTCAAAATGACAAAAACAATGCTTAATTTCCAAGGGAATTCGAATTTCAGAAAAACAGCTTAAAATGACTAAAAACAATGCTTTGTACCCTTGGGTATGAAAAATGAGAAAAAACAATGCTTAATTCCCAAAGGAATTCAAATTTTTCAAAAACAGCTCAAAATGACCTAAAACAATGCTTAATTCCCAAGGGAATTCGAATTTTTCAAAAACAGCTCAAAATGACCTAAAACAATGATTAATTCCCAAGGGAATTTGAATTTTTAAAAAACAGCTCAAAATGACCAAAAACAATGCCCAGTTCACAAGGGAATTCGAATTTTACAAAAACAGCTCAAAATGACCTAAAACAATGCTTAATTCCCAAGGGAATTCGAATTTTTCAAAAACAGCTCAAAATGACCTAAAACAATGCTTGATTCCCAAGGGAATTCGAATTTTACAAAAACAGCTCAAAATGACTTAAAACAATGCTTAATTGCCAATGGAATTAGAATTTTACAAAATCAGCTCAAAATGACAAAAACAATGCTTAATTCCCAAGGGAATTCGAATTTTACAAAAACAGCTCAAAATGACCTAAAACAATGCTTAATTCCCAAGGAAATTCGAATTTTTCAAAAACAGCTCAAAATGACCTAAAACAATGCTTAATTCCCAAGGGAATTCGAATTTTTCAAAAACAGCTTAAAATGACCTAAAACAATGCTTAATTCCCAAGGGAATTCGAATTTTTCAAAAACAGCTCAAAATGACCTGAAACAATGCTTAATTCCCAAGGGAATTCGAATTATTCAAAAACAGCTCAAAATGACCAAAAACAATGCTTAATTCCCAAGGGAATTCGGATTTTTCAAAAACAGCTCAAAATGACCTAAAACAATGCTTAATTCCCAAGGGAATTCGAATTTTTCAAAAACAGCTCAAAATGACCTAAAACAATGCTTAATTCCCAAGGGAATTCGAATTTTTCAAAAACAGCTCAAAATGACCTAAAACAATGATTAATTCCCAAGAGAATTCGAATTTTACAAAATCAGCTCAAAATGACAAAAACAATGCTTAATTTCCAAGGGAATTCGAATTTCAGAAAAACAGCTTAAAATGACTAAAAACAATGCTTTGTACCCTTGGGTATGAAAAATGAGAAAAAACAATGCTTAATTCCCAAAGGAATTCAAATTTTTCAAAAACAGCTCAAAATGACCTAAAACAATGCTTAATTCCCAAGGGAATTCGAATTTTTCAAAAACAGCTCAAAATGACCTAAAACAATGATTAATTCCCAAGGGAATTTGAATTTTTAAAAAACAGCTCAAAATGACCAAAAACAATGCCCAGTTCACAAGGGAATTCGAATTTTACAAAAACAGCTCAAAATGACCTAAAACAATGCTTAATTCCCAAGGGAATTCGAATTTTTCAAAAACAGCTCAAAATGACCTAAAACAATGCTTGATTCCCAAGGGAATTCGAATTTTACAAAAACAGCTCAAAATGACTTAAAACAATGCTTAATTGCCAAGGGAATTAGAATTTTACAAAATCAGCTCAAAATGACAAAAACAATGCTTAATTCCCAAGGGAATTCGAATTTTACAAAAACAGCTCAAAATGACCTAAAACAATGCTTAATTCCCAAGGAAATTCGAATTTTTCAAAAACAGCTCAAAATGACCTAAAACAATGCTTAATTCCCAAGGGAATTCGAATTTTTCAAAAACAGCTTAAAATGACCTAAAACAATGCTTAATTCCCAAGGGAATTCGAATTTTTCAAAAACAGCTCAAAATGACCTGAAACAATGCTTAATTCCCAAGGGAATTCGAATTATTCAAAAACAGCTCAAAATGACCAAAAACAATGCTTAATTCCCAAGGGAATTCGGATTTTTCAAAAACAGCTCAAAATGACCTAAAACAATGCTTAATTCCCAAGGGAATTCGAATTTTTCAAAAACAGCTAAAAATGACCTAAAACAATGCTTAATTCCCAAGGGAATTCGAATTTTTCAAAAACAGCTCAAAATGACCTTAAACAATGCTTAATTCCCAAGGGAGTTCGAATTTTTCAAAAACAGCTTAAAATGACCTAAAACAATGCTTAATTCCCAAGGGAATTCGAATTTTTCAAAAACAGCTCAAAATGACCTGAAACAATGCTTAATTCCCAAGGGAATTCGAATTATTCAAAAACAGCTCAAAATGACCTAAAACAATGCTTAATTCCCAAGGGAATTCGGATTTTTCAAAAACAGCTCAAAATGACCTAAAACAATGCTTAATTCCCAAGGGAATTCGAATTTTTCAAAAACAGCTCAAAATGACCTAAAACAATGCTTAATTCCCAAGGGAATTCGAATTTTAAAAAACAGCTTAAACCGATCAAAAACAATGCCTAATTCCCAAGAGAATTCGAATTTTACAAAATCAGCTCAAAATGACAAAAACAATGCTTAATTTCCAAGGGAATTCGAATTTTAGAAAAACAGCTTAAAATGACTAAAAACAATACTTTGTACCCTTGGGTATGAAAAATGAGAAAAAACAATGCTTAATTCCCAAAGGAATTCAAATTTTTCAAAAACAGCTCAAAATGACCTAAAACAATGCTTAATTCCCAAGGGAATTCGAATTTTTCAAAAACAGCTCAAAATGACCTAAAACAATGCTTAATTCCCAAGGGAATTCGAATTTTTAAAAAACAGCTCAAAATGACCAAAAACAATGCCCAGTTCACAAGGGAATTCGAATTTTACAAAAACAGCTCAAAATGACCTTAAACAATGCTTAATTCCCAAGGGAGTTCGAATTTTTGAAAAACAGCTCAAAATGACCTAAAACAATGCTTAATTCCCAAGGGAATTCGAATTTTTCAAAAACAGCTCAAAATGACCTGAAACAATGCTTAATTCCCAAGGGAATTCGAATTATTCAAAAACAGCTCAAAATGACCTAAAACAATGCTTAATTCCCAAGGGAATTCGGATTTTTCAAAAACAGCTCAAAATGACCTAAAACAATGCTTAATTCCCAAGGGAATTCGAATTTTTCAAAAACAGCTCAAAATGACCTAAAACAATGCTTAATTCCCAAGGGAATTCGAATTTTGAAAAACAGCTTAAACTGATCAAAAACAATGCCTAATTCCCAAGAGAATTCGAATTTTACAAAATCAGCTCAAAATGACAAAAACAATGCTTAATTTCCAAGGGAATTCGAATTTCAGAAAAACAGCTTAAAATGACTAAAAACAATGCTTTGTACCCTTGGGTATGAAAAATGAGAAAAAACAATGCTTAATTCCCAAAGGAATTCAAATTTTTCAAAAACAGTTCAAAATGACCTAAAACAATGCTTAATTCCCAAGGGAATTCGAATTTTTCAAAAACAGCTCAAAATGACCTAAAACAATGATTAATTCCCAAGGGAATTTGAATTTTTAAAAAACAGCTCAAAATGACCAAAAACAATGCCCAGTTCACAAGGGAATTCGAATTTTACAAAAACAGCTCAAAATGACCTAAAACAATGCTTAATTCCCAAGGGAATTCGAATTTTTCAAAAACAGCTCAAAATGACCTAAAACAATGCTTGATTCCCAAGGGAATTCGAATTTTACAAAAACAGCTCAAAATGACTTAAAACAATGCTTAATTGCCAAGGGAATTAGAATTTTACAAAATCAGCTCAAAATGACAAAAACAATGCTTAATTCCCAAGGGAATTCGAATTTTACAAAAACAGCTCAAAATGACCTAAAACAATGCTTAATTCCCAAGGAAATTCGAATTTTTCAAAAACAGCTCAAAATGACCTAAAACAATGCTTAATTCCCAAGGGAATTTGAATTTTTCAAAAACAGCTCAAAATGACCTAAAACAATGCTTAATTCCCAAGGGAATTCAAATTTTTCTAAAACAGCTCAAAATTACCTAAAACAATGCTTAATTCCCAAGGGAATTTGAATTTTCCAAAAACAGCTCAAAATGACCAAAAACAATGCCCAGTTCCCAAGGGAATTCGAATTTAAAAAAAACAGCTCAAAATGACCTAAAACAATGCTTAATTCCCAAGGGAATTCGAATTTTTTAAAAACTGCTCAAAATGACTTAAAACAATGCTTAATTGCCAAGGGAATTCGAATTTTACAAAATCAGCTCAAAATGACAAAAACAATGCTTAATTCCCAAGGGAATTCGAATTTTACAAAAACAGCTCAAAATGACCTAAAACAATGCTTAATTCCCAAGGGAATTCGAATTTTTCAAAAACAGCTCAAAATGACCTAAAACAATGTTTAATTCCCAAGGGAATTTGAATTTTTCAAAAACAGCTCAAAATGACCTAAAACAATGCTTAATTCCCAAGGGAATTCGAATTTTTCTAAAACAGCTCAAAATTACCTAAAACAATGCTTAATTCCCAAGGGAATTTGAACTTTTCAAAAACAGCTCAAAATGACCAAAAACAATGCCCAGTTCCCAATGGAATTCGAATTTTAAAAAAACAGCTCAAAATGACCTAAAACAATGCTTAATTCCCAAGGGAATTCGAATTTTTCAAAAACAGCTCAAAATGACCTAAAATAATGCTTAATTCCCAAGGGAATTCGAATTTTACAAAAACAGCTCAAAATGACTTAAAACAATGCTTAATTCCCAAGGGAATTCGAATTTTACAAAATCAGCTCAAAATGACAAAAACAATGCTTAATTCCCAAGGGAATTCTAATTTTACAAAAACAGCTCAAAATTACCTAAAACAATGCTTAATTCCCAAGGGAATTCGAATTTTTCAAAAACAGCTCAAAATGACCTAAAACAATGCTTAATTCCCAAGGGAATTCGAATTTTACAAAAACAGCTCAAAATGACCTAAAACAATGCTTAATTCCCAAGGGAATTCGAATTTTTCAAAAACAGCTCAAAATGACCTAGAACAATGCTTAATTCCCAAGGGAATTCGAATTTTACAAAAACAGCTCAAAATGACTTAAAACAATGCTTAATTCCCAAGGGAATTCGAATTTTACAAAAACAGCTCAAAATGACCTTAAACAATGCTTAATTCCCAAGGGAGTTCGAATTTTTCAAAAACAGCTTAAAATGACCTGAAACAATGCTTAATTCCCAAGGGAATTAGAATTTTTCAAAAACAGCTCAAAATGACCTGAAACAATGCTTAATTCCCAAGGGAATTGGAATTATTCAAAAACAGCTCAAAATGACCTAAAACAATGCTTAATTCCCAAGGGAATTCGGATTTTTCAAAAACAGCTCAAAATGACCTAAAACAATGCTTAATTCCCAAGGGAATTCGAATTTTTCAAAAACAGCTCAAAATGACCTAAAACAATGCTTAATTCCCAAGGGAATTCGAATTTTAAAAAACAGCTTAAACCGATCAAAAACAATGCCTAATTCCCAAGAGAATTCGAATTTTACAAAATCAGCTCAAAATGACAAAAACAATGCTTAATTTCCAAGGGAATTCGAATTTCAGAAAAACAGCTTAAAATGACTAAAAACAATGCTTTGTACCCTTGGGTATGAAAAATGAGAAAAAACAATGCTTAATTCCCAAAGGAATTCAAATTTTTCAAAAACAGCTCAAAATGACCTAAAACAATGCTTAATTCCCAAGGGAATTCGAATTATTCAAAAACTGCTCAAAATGACCTAAAACAATGCTTAATTCCTAAGGGAATTCGAATTTTTCAAAAACAGCTCAAAATGACCTAAAACAATGCTTGATTCCCAAGGGAATTCGAATTTTACAAAAACAGCTCAAAATGACCTTAAACAATGCTTAATTCCCAAGGGAGTTCGAATTTTTCAAAAACAGCTTAAAATGACCTAAAACAATGCTTAATTCCCAAGGGAATTCGAATTTTTCAAAAACAGCTCAAAATGACCTGAAACAATGCTTAATTCCCAAGGGAATTCGAATTTTTCAAAAACAGCTCAAAATGACCTAAAACAATGCTTAATTCCCAGGGGAATTCGGATTTTTCAAAAACAGCTCAAAATGACCTAAAACAATGCTTAATTCCCAAGGGAATTCGAATTTTTCAAAAACAGCTCAAAATGACCTAAAACAATGCTTAATTCCCAAAGGAATTCGAATTTTAAAAAACAGCTTAAACCGATCAAAAACAATGCCTAATTCCCAAGAGAATTCGAATTTTACAAAATCAGCTCAAAATGACAAAAACAATGCTTAATTTCCAAGGGAATTCGAATTTCAGAAAAACAGCTTAAAATGACTAAAAACAATACTTTGTACCCTTGGGTATGAAAAATGAGAAAAAACAATGCTTAATTCCCAAAGGAATTCAAATTTTTCAAAAACAGCTCAAAATGACCTAAAACAATGCTTAATTCCCAAGGGAATTCGAATTTTTCAAAAACAGCTCAAAATGACCTAAAACAATGCTTAATTCCCAAGGGAATTTGAATTTTTAAAAAACAGCTCAAAATGACCAAAAACAATGCCCAGTTCACAAGGGAATTCGAATTTTACAAAAACAGCTCAAAATGACCTAAAACAATGCTTAATTCCCAAGGGAATTCGAATTTTTCAAAAACAGCTCAAAATGACCTAAAACAATGCTTGATTCCCAAGGGAATTCGAATTTTACAAAAACAGCTCAAAATGACCTTAAACAATGCTTAATTCCCAAGGGAGTTCGAATTTTTCAAAAACAGCTTAAAATGACCTAAAACAATGCTTAATTCCCAAGGGAATTCGAATTTTTCAAAAACAGCTCAAAATGACCTGAAACAATGCTTAATTCCCAAGGGAATTCGAATTATTCAAAAACAGCTCAAAATGACCTAAAACAATGCTTAATTCCCAGGGGAATTCGGATTTTTCAAAAACAGCTCAAAATGACCTAAAACAATGCTTAATTCCCAAGGGAATTCGAATTTTTCAAAAACAGCTCAAAATGACCTAAAACAATGCTTAATTCCCAAGGGAATTCGAATTTTAAAAAACAGCTTAAACGGATCAAAAACAATGCCTAATTCCCAAGAGAATTCGAATTTTACAAAATCAGCTCAAAATGACAAAAACAATGCTTAATTTCCAAGGGAATTCGAATTTCAGAAAAACAGCTTAAAATGACTAAAAACAATACTTTGTACCCTTGGGTATGAAAAATGAGAAAAAACAATGCTTAATTCCCAAAGGAATTCAAATTTTTCAAAAACAGCTCAAAATGACCTAAAACAATGCTTAATTCCCAAGGGAATTCGAATTTTACAAAAACAGCTCAAAATGACCTTAAACAATGCTTAATTCCCAAGGGAGTTCGAATTTTTCAAAAACAGCTCAAAATGACCTGAAACAATGCTTAATTCCCAAGGGAATTCGAATTATTCAAAAACAGCTCAAAATGACCTAAAACAATGCTTAATTCCCAAGGGAATTCGGATTTTTCCAAAACAGCTCAAAATGACCTAAAACAATGCTTAATTCCCAAGGGAATTCGAATTTTTCAAAAACAGCTCAAAATGACCTAAAACAATGCTTAATTCCCAAGGGAATTCGAATTTTGAAAAACAGCTTAAACTGATCAAAAACAATGCCTAATTCCCAAAAGAATTCGAATTTTTCAAAAACAGCTCAAAATGACCTAAAACAATGCTTAATTCCCAAGGGAATTTGAATTTTTAAAAAACAGCTCAAAATGACCAAAAACAATGCCCAGTTCACAAGGGAATTCGAATTTTACAAAAACAGCTCAAAATGACCTAAAACAATGCTTAATTCCCAAGGGAATTCGAATTTTTCAAAAACAGCTCAAAATGACCTAAAACAATGCTTGATTCCCAAGGGAATTCGAATTTTACAAAAACAGCTCAAAATGACTTAAAACAATACTTAATTGCCAAGGGAATTAGAATTTTACAAAATCAGCTCAAAATGACAAAAACAATGCTTAATTCCCAAGGGAATTCGAATTTTACAAAAACAGCTCAAAATGACCTAAAACAATGCTTAATTCCCAAGGAAATTCGAATTTTTCAAAAACAGCTCAAAATGACCTAAAACAATGCTTAATTCCCAAGGGAATTCGAATTTTACAAAAACAGCTCAAAATGACCTAAAACAATGCTTAATTCCCAAGGGAATTCGAATTTTTCAAAAACAGCTCAAAATGACCTAAAACAATGCTTAATTCCCAAGGGAATTTGAATTTTTCAAAAACAGCTCAAAATGACCAAAAACAATGCCCAGTTCCCAAGGGAATTCGAATTTCACAAAAACAGCATAAAATGACCTAAAACAATGCTTAATTCCCAAGGGAATTCGAATTTTACAAAATCAGCTCAAAATTACCTAAAACAATGCTTAGTTCCCAAGGGAATTCGAATTTTTCAAAAACAGCTCAAAATGACCTAAAACAATGCTTAATTCCCAAGGGAATTCGAATTTTACAAAAACAGCTCAAAATGACCTAAAACAATGCTTAATTCACAAGGGAATTCTAACTTTTCAAAAACAGCTCAAAATGACCTTAAACAATGCTTAATACCCAAGGGAATTCGAATTTATCAAAAACAGCTCAAAATGACCTAAAACAATTCTTAATTCCCAAGGGAATTCGAATTTTTCAAAAACAGCTAAAAATGACCTAAAACAATGCTTAATTCCCAAGGGAATTTGAATTTTTCAAAAACAGCATAAAATGACCAAAAACAATGCCCAGTTCCAAAGGGAATTCGAATTTCACAAAAACAGCATAAAATGACCTAAAACAATGCTTAATTCCCAAGGGAATTCGAATTTTACAAAAACATCTCAAAATGCCCTAAAACAATGCTTAATTCCCAAGGGAATTCGAATTTTTCAAAAACAGCTCAAAATGACCTAAAACAATGCTTAATACCCAAGGGAATTCGAACTTTTCAAAAACAGCTCAAAATGACCTTAAACAATGCTTAATTCTCAAGGGAATTCGAATTTTTCAAAAACAGCTCAAAAGGACCTAAAACAATGCTTAATTCCCAAGGGAATTTGAATTTTTCAAAAACAGCTGAAAATGACCTAAAACAATGCTTAATTCCCAAGGGAATTCGGATTTTACAAAAACAGCTCAAAATGACCTAAAACAATGCTTAATTCACAAGGGAATTCGAACTTTTCAAAAACAGCTCAAAATGACCTTAAACAATGCTTAATTCTCAAGGGAATTCGAATTTTTGAAAAACAGCTCAAAATTACCTAAAACAATGCTTAATTCCCAAGGGAATTCGAATTTTACAAAAACAGCTCAAAATGACCTAAAACAATGCTTAATTCCCAAGCGAATTCGAATTTTTCAAAAACAGCTCAAAATTACCTGAAACAATGCTTAATTCCAAAGGGAATTCGAATTTTTCAAAAACAGCTCAAAATGACCTAAAACAATGCTTAATTCCAAAGGGAATTCGAATTTTTCAAAAACAGCTCAAAATGACCTAAAACAATGCTTAATTCCCAAGGGAATTCGAATTTTTCAAAAACAGCTCAAAATGACCTAAAACAATGCTTAATTCCCAAGGGAATTCGAAATTTACAAAAACAGCTTAAACCGATCATAAACAATGCCTAATTCCCAAGAGAATTCGAATTTTACAAAATAAGCTCAAAATGACAAAAACAATGCTTAATTCCCAAGGGAATTCGAATTTCACAAAAACAGTTTAAAATGACTAAAAACAATGCTTTGTACCCTTGGGTATGAAAAATGAGAAAAAACAATTCTTAATTCCCAAGGGAATTCGAATTTTTCAAAAACAGCTCAAAATGACCTAAAACAATGCTTAATTCCCAAGGGAATTCGAATTTTTCAAAAACAGCTCAAAATGACCTAAAACAATGCTTAATTCCCAAGGGAATTCGAATTTTTCAAAAAACAGCTCAAAATGACCTAAAACAATGCTTAATTCCCAAGGGAATTCGAATTTTTCAAAAACAGCTTAAAATGACCTAAAACAATGCTTAATTCCCAAGGGAATTCGAATTTTTCAAAAACAGCTCAAAATGACCTGAAACAATGCTTAATTCCCAAGGGAATTCGAATTATTCAAAAACAGCTCAAAATGACCTAAAACAATGCTTAATTCCCAAGGGAATTCGGATTTTTCAAAAACAGCTCAAAATGACCTAAAACAATGCTTAATTCCCAAGGGAATTCGAATTTTTCAAAAACAGCTCAAAATGACCTAAAACAATGCTTAATTCCCAAGGGAATTCGAATTTTTCAAAAACAGCTCAAAATGACCTTAAACAATGCTTAATTCCCAAGGGAGTTCGAATTTTTCAAAAACAGCTTAAAATGACCTAAAACAATGCTTAATTCCCAAGGGAATTCGAATTTTTCAAAAACAGCTCAAAATGACCTGAAACAATGCTTAATTCCCAAGGGAATTCGAATTATTCAAAAACAGCTCAAAATGACCTAAAACAATGCTTAATTCCCAAGGGAATTCGGATTTTTCAAAAACAGCTCAAAATGACCTAAAACAATGCTTAATTCCCAAGGGAATTCGAATTTTTCAAAAACAGCTCAAAATGACCTAAAACAATGCTTAATTCCCAAGGGAATTCGAATTTTAAAAAACAGCTTAAACCGATCAAAAACAATGCCTAATTCCCAAGAGAATTCGAATTTTACAAAATCAGCTCAAAATGACAAAAACAATGCTTAATTTCCAAGGGAATTCGAATTTTAGAAAAACAGCTTAAAATGACTAAAAACAATACTTTGTACCCTTGGGTATGAAAAATGAGAAAAAACAATGCTTAATTCCCAAAGGAATTCAAATTTTTCAAAAACAGCTCAAAATGACCTAAAACAATGCTTAATTCCCAAGGGAATTCGAATTTTTCAAAAACAGCTCAAAATGACCTAAAACAATGCTTAATTCCCAAGGGAATTTGAATTTTTAAAAAACAGCTCAAAATGACCAAAAACAATGCCCAGTTCACAAGGGAATTCGAATTTTACAAAAACAGCTCAAAATGACCTTAAACAATGCTTAATTCCCAAGGGAATTCGAATTTTTCAAAAACAGCTCAAAATGACCTGAAACAATGCTTAATTCCCAAGGGAATTCGAATTATTCAAAAACAGCTCAAAATGACCTAAAACAATGCTTAATTCCCAAGGGAATTCGGATTTTTCAAAAACAGCTCAAAATGACCTAAAACAATGCTTAATTCCCAAGGGAATTCGAAGTTTTCAAAAACAGCTCAAAATGACCTAAAACAATGCTTAATTCCCAAGGGAATTCGAATTTTGAAAAACAGCTTAAACTGATCAAAAACAATGCCTAATTCCCAAGAGAATTCGAATTTTACAAAATCAGCTCAAAATGACAAAAACAATGCTTAATTTCCAAGGGAATTCGAATTTCAGAAAAACAGCTTAAAATGACTAAAAACAATGCTTTGTACCCTTGGGTATGAAAAATGAGAAAAAACAATGCTTAATTCCCAAAGGAATTCAAATTTTTCAAAAACAGCTCAAAATGACCTAAAACAATGCTTAATTCCCAAGGGAATTCGAATTTTTCAAAAACAGCTCAAAATGACCTAAAACAATGATTAATTCCCAAGGGAATTTGAATTTTTAAAAAACAGCTCAAAATGACCAAAAACAATGCCCACTTCACAAGGGAATTCGAATTTTACAAAAACAGCTCAAAATGACCTAAAACAATGCTTAATTCCCAAGGGAATTCGAATTTTTCAAAAACAGCTCAAAATGACCTAAAACAATGCTTGATTCCCAAGGGAATTCGAATTTTACAAAAACAGCTCAAAATGACGTAAAACAATGCTTAATTGCCAAGGGAATTAGAATTTTACAAAATCAGCTCAAAATGACAAAAACAATGCTTAATTCCCAAGGGAATTCGAATTTTACAAAAACAGCTCAAAATGACCTAAAACAATGCTTAATTCCCAAGGAAATTCGAATTTTTCAAAAACAGCTCAAAATGACCTAAAACAATGCTTAATTCCCAAGGGAATTTGAATTTTTCAAAAACAGCTCAAAATGACCTAAAACAATGCTTAATTCCCAAGGGAATTCAAATTTTTCTAAAACAGCTCAAAATTACCTAAAACAATGCTTAATTCCCAAGGGAATTTGAATTTTCCAAAAACATCTCAAAATGACCAAAAACAATGCCCAGTTCCCAAGGGAATTCGAATTTAAAAAAAACAGCTCAAAATGACCTAAAACAATGCTTAATTCCCAAGGGAATTCGAATTTTTTAAAAACTGCTCAAAATGACTTAAAACAATGCTTAATTGCCAAGGGAATTCGAATTTTACAAAATCAGCTCAAAATGACAAAAACAATGCTTAATTCCCAAGGGAATTCGAATTTTACAAAAAAAAAGAAAAAAGACCTAAAACAATGCTTAATTCCCAAGGGAATTCGAATTTTTCAAAAACAGCTCAAAATGACCTAAAACAATGTTTAATTCCCAAGGGAATTTGAATTTTTCAAAAACAGCTCAAAATGACCTAAAACAATGCTTAATTCCCAAGGGAATTCGAATTTTTCTAAAACAGCTCAAAATTACCTAAAACAATGCTTAATTCCCAAGGGAATTTGAACTTTTCAAAAACAGCTCAAAATGACCAAAAACAATGCCCAGTTCCCAATGGAATTCGAATTTTAAAAAAACAGCTCAAAATGACCTAAAACAATGCTTAATTCCCAAGGGAATTCGAATTTTTCAAAAACAGCTCAAAATGACCTAAAATAATGCTTAATTCCCAAGGGAATTCGAATTTTACAAAAACAGCTCAAAATGACTTAAAACAATGCTTAATTCCCAAGGGAATTCGAATTTTACAAAATCAGCTCAAAATGACAAAAACAATGCTTAATTCCCAAGGGAATTCAAACTTTTCAAAAACAGCTCAAAATGACCTAAAACAATGCTTAATTCCCAAGGGAATTCGAATTTTTCAAAAACAGCTCAAAATGACCTAAAACAATGCTTAATTCCCAAGGGAATTCGAATTTTACAAAAACAGCTCAAAATGACCTAAAACAATGCTTAATTCCCAAGGGAATTCGAATTTTACAAAAACAGCTCAAAATGACCTAAAACAATGCTTAATTCCCAAGGGAATTTGAATTTTTCAAAAACAGCTCAAAATGACCAAAAACAATGCCCAGTTCCCAAGGGAATTCGAATTTTACAAAAACAGCATAAAATGACCTAGAACAATGCTTAATTCCCAAGGGAATTCGAATTTTACAAAAACAGCTCAAAATTACCTAAAACAATGCTTAATTCCCAAGGGAATTCGAATTTTACAAAAACAGCTCAAAATGACCTAAAACAATGCTTAATTCCCAAGGGAATTCGAATTTTACAAAAACAGCTCAAAATGACCTAAAACAATGCTTAATTCACAAGGGAATTCGAACTTTTCAAAAACAGCTCAAAATGACCTTAAACAATGCTTAATACCCAAGGGAATTCGAATTTATCAAAAACAGCTCAAAATGACCTAAAACAATTCTTAATTCCCAAGGGAATTCGAATTTTTCAAAAACAGCTCAAAATGACCTAAAACAATGCTTAATTCCCAAGGGAATTTGAATTTTTCAAAAACAGCTCAAAATCACCAAAAACAATGCCCAGTTCCCAAGGGAATTCGAATTTCACAAAAACAGCATAAAATGACATAAAACAATGCTTAATTCCCAAGGGAATTCGAATTTTACAAAAACATCTCAAAATGCCCTAAAACAATGCTTAATTCCCAAGGGAATTCGAATTTTTCAAAAACAGCTCAAAATGACCTAAAACAATGCTTAATACCCAAGGGAATTCGAATTTTTCAAAAACAGCTCGAAATGACCTAAAACAATGCTTAATTCCCAAGGGAATTCGAATTTTTCAAAACCAGCTCAAAATGACCTCAAACAATGCTTAATTCCCAAGAAGATTCGAATTTTTCAAAAACAGCTCAAAATGACCTAAAACAATGCTTAATTCCCAAGGGAATTCGAATTTTACAAAAACAGCTCAAAATGACCTAAAACAATGCTTAATTCACAAGGGAATTCGAACTTTTCAAAAACAGCTCAAAATGACCTTAAACAATGCTTAATACCCAAGGGAACTCGAATTTATCAAAAACAGCTCAAAATGACCTAAAACAATTCTTAATTCCCAAGGGAATTCGAATTTTTCAAAAACAGCTCAAAATGACCTAAAACAATGCTTAATTCCCAAGGGAATTTGAATTTTTCAAAAACAGCTCAAAATCACCAAAAACAATGCCCAGTTCCCAAGGGAATTCGAATTTCACAAAAACAGCATAAAATGACATAAAACAATGCTTAATTCCCAAGGGAATTCGAATTTTACAAAAACATCTCAAAATGCCCTAAAACAATGCTTAATTCCCAAGGGAATTCGAATTTTTCAAAAACAGCTCAAAATGACCTAAAACAATGCTTAATACCCAAGGGAATTCGAATTTTTCAAAAACAGCTCGAAATGACCTAAAACAATGCTTAATTCCCAAGGGAATTCGAATTTTTCAAAACCAGCTCAAAATGACCTCAAACAATGCTTAATTCCCGAGAAGATTCGAATTTTTCAAAAACAGCTCAAAATGACCTAAAACAATGCTTAATTCCCAAGGGAATTCGAATTTTACAAAAACAGCTCAAAATGACCTAAAACAATGCTTAATTCACAAGGGAATTCGAACTTTTCAAAAACAGCTCAAAATGACCTTAAACAATGCTTAATACCCAAGGGAATTCGAATTTATCAAAAACAGCTCAAAATGACCTAAAACAATTCTTAATTCCCAAGGGAATTCGAATTTTTCAAAAACAGCTCAAAATGACCTAAAACAATGCTTAATTCCCAAGGGAATTTGAATTTTTCAAAAACAGCTCAAAATGACCAAAAACAATGCCCAGTTCCCAAGGGAATTCGAATTTCACAAAAACAGCATAAAATGACATAAAACAATGCTTAATTCCCAAGGGAATTCGAATTTTACAAAAACATCTCAAAATGCCCTAAAACAATGCTTAATTCCCAAGGGAATTCGAATTTTTCAAAAACAGCTCAAAATGACCTAAAACAATGCTTAATACCCAAGGGAGTTCGAATTTTTCAAAAACAGCTCGAAATGACCTAAAACAATGCTTAATTCCCAAGGGAATTCGAATTTTTCAAAACCAGCTCAAAATGACCTCAAACAATGCTTAATTCCCAAGAAGATTCGAATTTTTCAAAAACAGCTCAAAATGACCTAAAACAATGCTTAATTCCCAAGGGAATTCGAATTTTACAAAAACAGCTCAAAATGACCTAAAACAATGCTTAATTCCCAAGGGAATTCGAATTTTTCAAAAACAGCTCAAAATGACCTAAAACAATGCTTAATTCCTAAGGGAATTCGAAATTTACAAAAACAGCTCAAAATGACCTAAAACAATTCTTAATTCCCAAGGGAATTCGAATTTTTCAAAAACAGCTCAAAATGACCTAAAACAATGCTTAATTCCCAAGGGAATTTGAATTTTTCAAAAACAGCTCAAAATGACCAAAAACAATGCCCAGTTCCCAAGGGAATTCGAATTTCACAAAAACAGCATAAAATGACCTAAAACAATGCTTAATTCCCAAGGGAATTCGAATTTTACAAAAACATCTCAAAATGCCCTAAAACAATGCTTAATTCCCAAGGGAATTCGAATTTTTCAAAAACAGCTCAAAATGACCTAAAACAATGCTTAATACCCAAGGGAATTCGAATTTTTCAAAAACAGCTCGAAATGACCTAAAACAATGCTTAATTCCCAAGGGATTTCGAATTTTTCAAAACCAGCTCAAAATGACCTCAAACAATGCTTAATTCCCAAGAAGATTCGAATTTTTCAAAAACAGCTCAAAATGACCTAAAACAATGCTTAATTCCCAAGGGAATTCGAATTTTACAAAAACAGCTCAAAATGACCTAAAACAATGCTTAATTCCCAAGGGAATTCGAATTTTTCAAAAACAGCTCAAAATGACCTAAAACAATGCTTAATTCCTAAGGGAATTCGAAATTTACAAAAACAGCTCAAAATGACCTAAAACAATTCTTAATTCCCAAGGGAATTCGAATTTTTCAAAAACAGCTCAAAATGACCTAAAACAATGCTTAATTCCCAAGGGAATTTGAATTTTTCAAAAACAGCTCAAAATGACCAAAAACAATGCCCAGTTCCCAAGGGAATTCGAATTTCACAAAAACAGCATAAAATGACATAAAACAATGCTTAATTCCCAAGGGAATTCGAATTTTACAAAAACTTCTCAAAATGCCCTAAAACAATGCTTAATTCCCAAGGGAATTCGAATTTTTCAAAAACAGCTCAAAATGACCTAAAACAATGCTTAATACCCAAGGGAATTCGAATTTTTCAAAAACAGCTCAAAATGACCTAAAACAATGCTTAATTCCCAAGGGAATTCGAATTTTTCAAAACCAGCTCAAAATGACCTCAAACAATGCTTAATTCCCAAGAAGATTCGAATTTTTCAAAAACAGCTCAAAATGACCTAAAACAATGCTTAATTCCCAAGGGAATTCGAATTTTACAAAAACAGCTCAAAATGACCTAAAACAATGCTTAATTCCCAAGGGAATTCGAATTTTTCAAAAACAGCTCAAAATGACCTAAAACAATGCTTAATTCCTAAGGGAATTCGAAATTTACAAAAACAGCTCAAAATGACCTAAAACAATGCTTAATTCCCAAGGGAATTCGAATTTTTCAAAAACAGCTCAAAATAACCTAAAACAATGCTTAATTCCCAAGGGAATTCGAATTTTTCAAAAACAGCTCAAAAGGACCTAAAACAATGCTTAATTCCCAAGGGAATTTGAATTTTTCAAAAACAGCTCAAAATGACCTAAAACAATGCTTAATTCCCAAGGGAATTCGGATTTTACAAAAACAGCTCAAAATGACCTAAAACAATGCTTAATTCACAAGGGAATTCGAACTTTTCAAAAACAGCTCAAAATGACCTTAAACAATGCTTAATTCTCAAGGGAATTCGAATTTTTGAAAAACAGCTCAAAATTACCTAAAACAATGCTTAATTCCCAAGGGAATTCGAATTTTACAAAAACAGCTCAAAATGACCTAAAACAATGCTTAATTCCCAAGGGAATTCGAATTTTTCAAAAACAGCTCAAAATGACCTGAAACAATGCTTAATTCCTAAGGGAATTCGAATTTTTCAAAAACAGCTCAAAATGACCTAAAACAATGCTTAATTCCAAAGGGAATTCGAATTTTTCAAAAACAGCTCAAAATGACCTAAAACAATGCTTAATTCCCAAGGGAATTCGAATTTTTCAAAAACAGCTCAAAATGACCTAAAACAATGCTTAATTCCCAAGGGAATTCGAATTTTACAAAAACAGCTTAAACCGATCATAAACAATGCATAATTCCCAAGAGAATTCGAATTTTACAAAATCAGCTCAAAATGACAAAAACAATGCTTAATTCCCAAGGGAATTCGAATTTCACAAAAACAGCTTAAAATGACTAAAAACAATGCTTTGTACCCTTGGGTATGAAAAATGAGAAAAAACAATTCTTAATTCCCAAGGGAATTCGAATTTTTCAAAAACAGCTCAAAATGACCTAAAACAATGCTTAATTCCCAAGGGAATTCGAATTTTACAAAAACAGCTCAAAATGACCTAAAACAATGCTTAATTCACAAGGGAATTCGAACTTTTCAAAAACAGCTCAAAATGACCTAAAACAATGCTTAATTCACAAGGGAATTCGAATTTTTCAAAAACAGCTCAAAATAACCTAAAACAATGCTTAATTCCCAAGGGAATTCGAATTTTTCAAAAACAGCTCAAAAGGACCTAAAACAATGCTTAATTCCCAAGGGAATTTGAATTTTTCAAAAACAGCTCAAAATGACCTAAAACAATGCTTAATTCCCAAGGGAATTCGGATTTTACAAAAACAGCTCAAAATGACCTAAAACAATGCTTAATTCACAAGGGAATTCGAACTTTTCAAAAACAGCTCAAAATGACCTTAAACAATGCTTAATTCTCAAGGGAATTCGAATTTTTGAAAAACAGCTCAAAATTACCTAAAACAATGCTTAATTCCCAAGGGAATTCGAATTTTACAAAAACAGCTCAAAATGACCTAAAACAATGCTTAATTCCCAAGGGAATTCGAATTTTTCAAAAACAGCTCAAAATGACCTGAAACAATGCTTAATTCCAAAGGGAATTCGAATTTTTCAAAAACAGCTCAAAATGACCTAAAACAATGCTTAATTCCAAAGGGAATTCGAATTTTTCAAAAACAGCTCAAAATGACCTAAAACAATGCTTAATTCCCAAGGGATTTCGAATTTTTCAAAAACAGCTCAAAATGACCTAAAACAATGCTTAATTCCCAAGGGAATTCGAATTTTACAAAAACAGCTTAAACCGATCATAAACAATGCATAATTCCCAAGAGAATTCGAATTTTACAAAATCAGCTCAAAATGACAAAAACAATGCTTAATTCCCAAGGGAATTCGAATTTCACAAAAACAGCTTAAAATGACTAAAAACAATGCTTTGTACCCTTGGGTATGAAAAATGAGAAAAAACAATTCTTAATTCCCAAGGGAATTCGAATTTTTCAAAAACAGCTCAAAATGACCTAAAACAATGCTTAATTCCCAAGGGAATTCGAATTTTACAAAAACAGCTCAAAATGACCTAAAACAATGCTTAATTCACAAGGGAATTCGAACTTTTCAAAAACAGCTCAAAATGACCTTAAACAATGCTTAATACCCAAGGGAATTCGAATTTATCAAAAACAGCTCAAAATGACCTAAAACAATTCTTAATTCCCAAGGGAATTCGAATTTTTCAAAAACAGCTCAAAATGACCTAAAACAATGCTTAATTCCCAAGGGAATTTGAATTTTTCAAAAACAGCTCAAAATGACCAAAAACAATGCCCAGTTCCCAAGGGAATTCGAATTTCACAAAAACAGCATAAAATGACATAAAACAATGCTTAATTCCCAAGGGAATTCGAATTTTACAAAAACATCTCAAAATGCCCTAAAACAATGCTTAATTCCCAAGGGAATTCGAATTTTTCAAAAACAGCTCAAAATGACCTAAAACAATGCTTAATACCCAAGGGAATTCGAATTTTTCAAAAACAGCTCGAAATGACCTAAAACAATGCTTAATTCCCAAGGGATTTCGAATTTTTCAAAACCAGCTCAAAATGACCTCAAACAATGCTTAATTCCCAAGAAGATTCGAATTTTTCAAAAACAGCTCAAAATGACCTAAAACAATGCTTAATTCCCAAGGGAATTCGAATTTTACAAAAACAGCTCAAAATGACCTAAAACAATGCTTAATTCCCAAGGGAATTCGAATTTTTCAAAAACAGCTCAAAATGACCTAAAACAATGCTTAATTCCTAAGGGAATTCGAAATTTACAAAAACAGCTCAAAATGACCTAAAACAATTCTTAATTCCCAAGGGAATTCGAATTTTTCAAAAACAGCTCAAAATGACCTAAAACAATGCTTAATTCCCAAGGGAATTTGAATTTTTCAAAAACAGCTCAAAATGACCAAAAACAATGCCCAGTTCCCAAGGGAATTCGAATTTCACAAAAACAGCATAAAATGACATAAAACAATGCTTAATTCCCAAGGGAATTCGAATTTTACAAAAACTTCTCAAAATGCCCTAAAACAATGCTTAATTCCCAAGGGAATTCGAATTTTTCAAAAACAGCTCAAAATGACCTAAAACAATGCTTAATACCCAAGGGAATTCGAATTTTTCAAAAACAGCTCAAAATGACCTAAAACAATGCTTAATTCCCAAGGGAATTCGAATTTTTCAAAACCAGCTCAAAATGACCTCAAACAATGCTTAATTCCCAAGAAGATTCGAATTTTTCAAAAACAGCTCAAAATGACCTAAAACAATGCTTAATTCCCAAGGGAATTCGAATTTTACAAAAACAGCTCAAAATGACCTAAAACAATGCTTAATTCCCAAGGGAATTCGAATTTTTCAAAAACAGCTCAAAATGACCTAAAACAATGCTTAATTCCTAAGGGAATTCGAAATTTACAAAAACAGCTCAAAATGACCTAAAACAATGCTTAATTCCCAAGGGAATTCGAATTTTTCAAAAACAGCTCAAAATAACCTAAAACAATGCTTAATTCCCAAGGGAATTCGAATTTTTCAAAAACAGCTCAAAAGGACCTAAAACAATGCTTAATTCCCAAGGGAATTTGAATTTTTCAAAAACAGCTCAAAATGACCTAAAACAATGCTTAATTCCCAAGGGAATTCGGATTTTACAAAAACAGCTCAAAATGACCTAAAACAATGCTTAATTCACAAGGGAATTCGAACTTTTCAAAAACAGCTCAAAATGACCTTAAACAATGCTTAATTCTCAAGGGAATTCGAATTTTTGAAAAACAGCTCAAAATTACCTAAAACAATGCTTAATTCCCAAGGGAATTCGAATTTTTCAAAAACAGCTCAAAATGACCTAAAACAATGCTTAATTCCCAAGGGAATTCGAATTTTTCAAAAACAGCTCAAAATGACCTGAAACAATGCTTAATTCCTAAGGGAATTCGAATTTTTCAAAAACAGCTCAAAATGACCTAAAACAATGCTTAATTCCAAAGGGAATTCGAATTTTTCAAAAACAGCTCAAAATGACCTAAAACAATGCTTAATTCCCAAGGGAATTCGAATTTTTCAAAAACAGCTCAAAATGACCTAAAACAATGCTTAATTCCCAAGGGAATTCGAATTTTACAAAAACAGCTTAAACCGATCATAAACAATGCATAATTCCCAAGAGAATTCGAATTTTACAAAATCAGCTCAAAATGACAAAAACAATGCTTAATTCCCAAGGGAATTCGAATTTCACAAAAACAGCTTAAAATGACTAAAAACAATGCTTTGTACCCTTGGGTATGAAAAATGAGAAAAAACAATTCTTAATTCCCAAGGGAATTCGAATTTTTCAAAAACAGCTCAAAATGACCTAAAACAATGCTTAATTCCCAAGGGAATTCGAATTTTTCAAAAACAGCTCAAAATGACCTAAAACAATGCTTAATTCCCAAGGGAATTCGAATTTTTCAAAAACATCTCAAAATGACCTAAAACAATGCTTAATTCCCAAGGGAATTTGAATTTTTCAAAAAAAGCTCAAAATGACCAAAAACAATGCCCAGTTCCCAAGGGAATTCGAATTTTACAAAAACAGCGCAAAATGACCTAAAACAATGCTCAATTCACAAGGGAATTCGAATTTTTCAAAAACAGCTCAAAATGACCTAAAACAATGCTTAATTCCCAAGGGAATTCGAATTTTACAAAAACAGCTCAAAATGACCTAAAACAATGCTTAATTCCCAAGGGAATTTGAATTTTTCAAAAACAGCTCAAAATGACCAAAAACAATGCCCAGTTCCCAAGGGAATTCGAATTTCACAAAAACAGCATAAAATGACCTAAAACAATGCTTAATTCACAAGGGAATTCGAACTTTTCAAAAACAGCTCAAAATGACCTTAAACAATGCTTAATACCCAAGGGAATTCGAATTTATCAAAAACAGCTCAAAATGACCTAAAACAATTCTTAATTCCCAAGGGAATTCGAATTTTTCAAAAACAGCTCAAAATGACCTAAAACAATGCTTAATTCCCAAGGGAATTTGAATTTTTCAAAAACAGCTCAAAATCACCAAAAACAATGCCCAGTTCCCAAGGGAATTCGAATTTCACAAAAACAGCATAAAATGACATAAAACAATGCTTAATTCCCAAGGGAATTCGAATTTTACAAAAACATCTCAAAATGCCCTAAAACAATGCTTAATTCCCAAGGGAATTCGAATTTTTCAAAAACAGCTCAAAATGACCTAAAACAATGCTTAATACCCAAGGGAATTCGAATTTTTCAAAAACAGCTCGAAATGACCTAAAACAATGCTTAATTCCCAAGGGAATTCGAATTTTTCAAAACCAGCTCAAAATGACCTCAAACAATGCTTAATTCCCAAGAAGATTCGAATTTTTCAAAAACAGCTCAAAATGACCTAAAACAATGCTTAATTCCCAAGGGAATTCGAATTTTACAAAAACAGCTCAAAATGACCTAAAACAATGCTTAATTCACAAGGGAATTCGAACTTTTCAAAAACAGCTCAAAATGACCTTAAACAATGCTTAATACCCAAGGGAATTCGAATTTATCAAAAACAGCTCAAAATGACCTAAAACAATTCTTAATTCCCAAGGGAATTCGAATTTTTCAAAAACAGCTCAAAATGACCTAAAACAATGCTTAATTCCCAAGGGAATTTGAATTTTTCAAAAACAGCTCAAAATCACCAAAAACAATGCCCAGTTCCCAAGGGAATTCGAATTTCACAAAAACAGCATAAAATGACATAAAACAATGCTTAATTCCCAAGGGAATTCGAATTTTACAAAAACATCTCAAAATGCCCTAAAACAATGCTTAATTCCCAAGGGAATTCGAATTTTTCAAAAACAGCTCAAAATGACCTAAAACAATGCTTAATACCCAAAGGAATTCAAATTTTTCAAAAACAGCTCAAAATGACCTAAAACAATGCTTAATTCCCAAGGGAATTCGAATTTTTCAAAAACAGCTCAAAATGACCTAAAACAATGATTAATTCCCAAGGGAATTTGAATTTTTAAAAAACAGCTCAAAATGACCAAAAACAATGCCCAGTTCACAAGGGAATTCGAATTTTACAAAAACAGCTCAAAATGACCTAAAACAATGCTTAATTCCCAAGGGAATTCGAATTTTTCAAAAACAGCTCAAAATGACCTAAAACAATGCTTGATTCCCAAGGGAATTCGAATTTTACAAAAACAGCTCAAAATGACGTAAAACAATGCTTAATTGCCAAGGGAATTAGAATTTTACAAAATCAGCTCAAAATGACAAAAACAATGCTTAATTCCCAAGGGAATTCGAATTTTACAAAAACAGCTCAAAATGACCTAAAACAATGCTTAATTCCCAAGGAAATTCGAATTTTTCAAAAACAGCTCAAAATGACCTAAAACAATGCTTAATTCCCAAGGGAATTTGAATTTTTCAAAAACAGCTCAAAATGACCTAAAACAATGCTTAATTCCCAAGGGAATTCGAATTTTTCTAAAACAGCTCAAAATTACCTAAAACAATGCTTAATTCCCAAGGGAATTTGAATTTTCCAAAAACAGCTCAAAATGACCAAAAACAATGCCCAGTTCCCAAGGGAATTCGAATTTAAAAAAAACAGCTCAAAATGACCTAAAACAATGCTTAATTCCCAAGGGAATTCGAATTTTTTAAAAACTGCTCAAAATGACTTAAAACAATGCTTAATTGCCAAGGGAATTCGAATTTTACAAAATCAGCTCAAAATGACAAAAACAATGCTTAATTCCCAAGGGAATTCGAATTTTACAAAAACAGCTCAAAATGACCTAAAACAATGCTTAATTCCCAAGGGAATTCGAATTTTTCAAAAACAGCTCAAAATGACCTAAAACAATGTTTAATTCCCAAGGGAATTTGAATTTTTCAAAAACAGCTCAAAATGACCTAAAACAATGCTTAATTCCCAAGGGAATTCGAATTTTTCTAAAACAGCTCAAAATTACCTAAAACAATGCTTAATTCCCAAGGGAATTTGAACTTTTCAAAAACAGCTCAAAATGACCAAAAACAATGCCCAGTTCCCAATGGAATTCGAATTTTAAAAAAACAGCTCAAAATGACCTAAAACAATGCTTAATTCCCAAGGGAATTCGAATTTTTCAAAAACAGCTCAAAATGACCTAAAATAATGCTTAATTCCCAAGGGAATTCGAATTTTACAAAAACAGCTCAAAATGACTTAAAACAATGCTTAATTCCCAAGGGAATTCGAATTTTACAAAATCAGCTCAAAATGAAAAAAAACAATGCTTAATTCCCAAGGGAATTCTAATTTTACAAAAACAGCTCAAAATTACCTAAAACAATGCTTAATTCCCAAGGGAATTCGAATTCTTCAAAAACAGCTCAAAATGACCTAAAACAATGCTTAATTCCCAAGGGAATTCGAATTTTACAAAAACAGCTCAAAATGACCTAAAACAATGCTTAATTCCCAAGGGAATTCGAATTTTACAAAAACAGCTCAAAATGACCTAAAACAATGCTTAATTCCCAAGGGAATTTGAATTTTTCAAAAACAGCTCAAAATGACCAAAAACAATGCCCAGTTCCCAAGGGAATTCGAATTTCACAAAAACAGCATAAAATGACCTAAAACAATGCTTAATTCCCAAGGGAATTCGAATTTTACAAAATCAGCTCAAAATTACCTAAAACAATGCTTAATTCCCAAGGGAATTCGAATTTTTCAAAAACAGCTCAAAATGACCTAAAACAATGCTTAATTCCCAAGGGAATTCGAATTTTACAAAAACAGCTCAAAATGACCTAAAACAATGCTTAATTCACAAGGGAATTCGAACTTTTCAAAAACAGCTCAAAATGACCTTAAACAATGCTTAATACCCAAGGGAATTCGAATTTATCAAAAACAGCTCAAAATGACCTAAAACAATTCTTAATTCCCAAGGGAATTCGAATTTTTCAAAAACAGCTCAAAATGACCTAAAACAATGCTTAATTCCCAAGGGAATTTGAATTTTTCAAAAACAGCTCAAAATCACCAAAAACAATGCCCAGTTCCCAAGGGAATTCGAATTTCACAAAAACAGCATAAAATGACATAAAACAATGCTTAATTCCCAAGGGAATTCGAATTTTACAAAAACATCTCAAAATGCCCTAAAACAATGCTTAATTCCCAAGGGAATTCGAATTTTTCAAAAACAGCTCAAAATGACCTAAAACAATGCTTAATACCCAAAGGAATTCGAATTTTTCAAAAACAGCTCGAAATGACCTAAAACAATGCTTAATTCCCAAGGGAATTCGAATTTTTCAAAACCAGCTCAAAATGACCTCAAACAATGCTTAATTCCCAAGAAGATTCGAATTTTTCAAAAACAGCTCAAAATGACCTAAAACAATGCTTAATTCCCAAGGGAATTCGAATTTTACAAAAACAGCTCAAAATGACCTAAAACAATGCTTAATTCACAAGGGAATTCGAACTTTTCAAAAACAGCTCAAAATGACCTTAAACAATGCTTAATACCCAAGGGAATTCGAATTTATCAAAAACAGCTCAAAATGACCTAAAACAATTCTTAATTCCCAAGGGAATTCGAATTTTTCAAAAACAGCTCAAAATGACCTAAAACAATGCTTAATTCCCAAGGGAATTTGAATTTTTCAAAAACAGCTCAAAATGACCTAAAACAATGCCCAGTTCCCAAGGGAATTCGAATTTCACAAAAACAGCATAAAATGACATAAAACAATGCTTAATTCCCAAGGGAATTCGAATTTTACAAAAACATCTCAAAATGCCCTAAAACAATGCTTAATTCCCAAGGGAATTCGAATTTTTCAAAAACAGCTCAAAATGACCTAAAACAATGCTTAATACCCAAGGGAATTCGAATTTTTCAAAAACAGCTCGAAATGACCTAAAACAATGCTTAATTCCCAAGGGAATTCGAATTTTTCAAAACCAGCTCAAAATGACCTCAAACAATGCTTAATTCCCAAGAAGATTCGAATTTTTCAAAAACAGCTCAAAATGACCTAAAACAATGCTTAATTCCCAAGGGAATTCGAATTTTACAAAAACAGCTCAAAATGACCTAAAACAATGCTTAATTCCCAAGGGAATTCGAATTTTTCAAAAACAGCTCAAAATGACCTAAAACAATGCTTAATTCCTAAGGGAATTCGAAATTTACAAAAACAGCTCAAAATGACCTAAAACAATTCTTAATTCCCAAGGGAATTCGAATTTTTCAAAAACAGCTCAAAATGACCTAAAACAATGCTTAATTCCCAAGGGAATTTGAATTTTTCAAAAACAGCTCAAAATGACCAAAAACAATGCCCAGTTCCCAAGGGAATTCGAATTTCACAAAAACAGCATAAAATGACCTAAAACAATGCTTAATTCCCAAGGGAATTCGAATTTTACAAAATCAGCTCAAAATTACCTAAAACAATGCTTAATTCCCAAGGGAATTCGAATTTTACAAAAACAGCTCAAAATGACCTAAAACAATGCTTAATTCCCAAGGGAATTCGAATTTTACAAAAACAGCTCAAAATGACCTAAAACAATGCTTAATTCACAAGGGAATTCGAACTTTTCAAAAACAGCTCAAAATGACCTTAAACAATGCTTAATACCCAAGGGAATTCGAATTTATCAAAAACAGCTCAAAATGACCTAAAACAATTCTTAATTCCCAAGGGAATTCGAATTTTTCAAAAACAGCTCAAAATGACCTAAAACAATGCTTAATTCCCAAGGGAATTTGAATTTTTCAAAAACAGCTCAAAATGACCAAAAACAATGCCCAGTTCCCAAGGGAATTCGAATTTCACAAAAACAGCATAAAATGACATAAAACAATGCTTAATTCCCTAGGGAATTCGAATTTTACAAAAACATCTCAAAATGCCCTAAAACAATGCTTAATTCCCAAGGGAATTCGAATTTTTCAAAAACAGCTCAAAATGACCTAAAACAATGCTTAATACCCAAGGGAATTCGAATTTTTCAAAAACAGCTCGAAATGACCTAAAACAATGCTTAATTCCCAAGGGATTTCGAATTTTTCAAAACCAGCTCAAAATGACCTCAAACAATGCTTAATTCCCAAGAAGATTCGAATTTTTCAAAAACAGCTCAAAATGACCTAAAACAATGCTTAATTCCCAAGGGAATTCGAATTTTACAAAAACAGCTCAAAATGACCTAAAACAATGCTTAATTCCCAAGGGAATTCGAATTTTTCAAAAACAGCTCAAAATGACCTAAAACAATGCTTAATTCCTAAGGGAATTCGAAATTTACAAAAACAGCTCAAAATGACCTAAAACAATTCTTAATTCCCAAGGGAATTCGAATTTTTCAAAAACAGCTCAAAATGACCTAAAACAATGCTTAATTCCCAAGGGAATTTGAATTTTTCAAAAACAGCTCAAAATGACCAAAAACAATGCCCAGTTCCCAAGGGAATTCGAATTTCACAAAAACAGCATAAAATGACATAAAACAATGCTTAATTCCCAAGGGAATTCGAATTTTACAAAAACTTCTCAAAATGCCCTAAAACAATGCTTAATTCCCAAGGGAATTCGAATTTTTCAAAAACAGCTCAAAATGACCTAAAACAATGCTTAATACCCAAGGGAATTCGAATTTCACAAAAACAGCTCAAAATGACCTAAAACAATGCTTAATTCCCAAGGGAATTCGAATTTTTCAAAACCAGCTCAAAATGACCTCAAACAATGCTTAATTCCCAAGAAGATTCGAATTTTTCAAAAACAGCTCAAAATGACCTAAAACAATGCTTAATTCCCAAGGGAATTCGAATTTTACAAAAACAGCTCAAAATGACCTAAAACAATGCTTAATTCCCAAGGGAATTCGAATTTTTCAAAAACAGCTCAAAATGACCTAAAACAATGCTTAATTCCTAAGGGAATTCGAAATTTACAAAAACAGCTCAAAATGACCTAAAACAATGCTTAATTCCCAAGGGAATTCGAATTTTTCAAAAACAGCTCAAAATAACCTAAAACAATGCTTAATTCCCAAGGGAATTCGAATTTTTCAAAAACAGCTCAAAATGACCTAAAACAATGCTTAATTCCCAAGGGAATTTGAATTTCACAAAAACAGCATAAAATGACATAAAACAATGCTTAATTCCCAAGGGAATTCGAATTTTACAAAAACATCTCAAAATGCCCTAAAACAATGCTTAATTCCCAAGGGAATTCGAATTTTTCAAAAACAGCTCAAAATGACCTAAAACAATGCTTAATACCCAAGGGAATTCGAATTTTACAAAATCAGCTCAAAATGACAAAAACAATGCTTAATTTCCAAGGGAATTCGAATTTCAGAAAAACAGCTTAAAATGACTAAAAACAATGCTTTGTACCCTTGGGTATGAAAAATGAGAAAAAACAATGCTTAATTCCCAAAGGAATTCAAATTTTTCAAAAACAGCTCAAAATGACCTAAAACAATGCTTAATTCCCAAGGGAATTCGAATTTTTCAAAACCAGCTCAAAATGACCTCAAACAATGCTTAATTCCCAAGAAGATTCGAATTTTTCAAAAACAGCTCAAAATGACCTAAAACAATGCTTAATTCCCAAGGGAATTCGAATTTTACAAAAACAGCTCAAAATGACCTAAAACAATGCTTAATTCCCAAGGGAATTCGAATTTTTCAAAAACAGCTCAAAATGACCTAAAACAATGCTTAATTCCTAAGGGAATTCGAAATTTACAAAAACAGCTCAAAATGACCTAAAACAATGCTTAATTCCCAAGGGAATTCGAATTTTTCAAAAACAGCTCAAAATAACCTAAAACAATGCTTAATTCCCAAGGGAATTCGAATTTTTCAAAAACAGCTCAAAATGACCTAAAACAATGCTTAATTCCCAAGGGAATTCGAATTTCACAAAAACAGCATAAAATGACATAAAACAATGCTTAATTCCCAAGGGAATTCGAATTTTACAAAAACATCTCAAAATGCCCTAAAACAATGCTTAATTCCCAAGGGAATTCGAATTTTTCAAAAACAGCTCAAAATGACCTAAAACAATGCTTAATACCCAAGGGAATTCGAATTTTACAAAATCAGCTCAAAATGACAAAAACAATGCTTAATTTCCAAGGGAATTCGAATTTCAGAAAAACAGCTTAAAATGACTAAAAACAATGCTTTGTACCCTTGGGTATGAAAAATGAGAAAAAACAATGCTTAATTCCCAAAGGAATTCAAATTTTTCAAAAACAGCTCAAAATGACCTAAAACAATGCTTAATTCCCAAGGGAATTCGAATTTTTCAAAAACAGCTCAAAATGACCTAAAACAATGATTAATTCCCAAGGGAATTTGAATTTTTCAAAAACAGCTCAAAATGACCAAAAACAATGCCCAGTTCACAAGGGAATTCGAATTTTACAAAAACAGCTCAAAATGACCTAAAACAATGCTTAATTCCCAAGGGAATTCGAATTTTTCAAAAACAGCTCAAAATGACCTAAAACAATGCTTGATTCCCAAGGGAATTCGAATTTTACAAAAACAGCTCAAAATGACGTAAAACAATGCTTAATTCCCAAGGGAATTCGAATTTTACAAAATCAGCTCAAAATTACAAAAACAATGCTTAATTCCCAAGGGAATTCGAATTTTACAAAAACAGCTCAAAATGACCTAAAACAATGCTTAATTCCCAAGGAAATTCGAATTTTTCAAAAACAGCTCAAAATGACCTAAAACAATGCTTAATTCCCAAGGGAATTTGAATTTTTCAAAAACAGCTCAAAATGACCTAAAACAATGCTTAATTCCCAAGGGAATTCAAATTTTTCTAAAACAGCTCAAAATTACCTAAAACAATGCTTAATTCCCAAGGGAATTTGAATTTTCCAAAAACAGCTCAAAATGACCAAAAACAATGCCCAGTTCCCAAGGGAATTCGAATTTAAAAAAAACAGCTCAAAATGACCTAAAACAATGCTTAATTCCCAAGGGAATTCGAATTTTTTAAAAACTGCTCAAAATGACTTAAAACAATGCTTAATTGCCAAGGGAATTCGAATTTTACAAAATCAGCTCAAAATGACAAAAACAATGCTTAATTCCCAAGGGAATTCGAATTTTACAAAAACAGCTCAAAATGACCTAAAACAATGCTTAATTCCCAAGGGAATTCGAATTTTTCAAAAACAGCTCAAAAATGACCTAAAACAATGCTTAATTCCCAAGGGAATTTGAATTTTTCAAAAACAGCTCAAAATGACCTAAAACAATGCTTAATTCCCAAGGGAATTCGAATTTTTCTAAAACAGCTCAAAATTACCTAAAACAATGCTTAATTCCCAAGGGAATTTGAACTTTTCAAAAACAGCTCAAAATGACCAAAAACAATGCCCAGTTCCCAAGGGAATTCGAATTTTAAAAAAACAGCTCAAAATGACCTAAAACAATGCTTAATTCCCAAGGGAATTCGAATTTTTCAAAAACAGCTCAAAATGACCTAAAATAATGCTTAATTCCCAAGGGAATTCGAATTTTACAAAAACAGCTCAAAATGACTTAAAACAATGCTTAATTCCCAAGGGAATTCGAATTTTACAAAATCAGCTCAAAATGACAAAAACAATGCTTAATTCCCAAGGGAATTCTAATTTTACAAAAACAGCTCAAAATTACCTAAAACAATGCTTAATTCCCAAGGGAATTCGAATTCTTCAAAAACAGCTCAAAATGACCTAAAACAATGCTTAATTCCCAAGGGAATTCGAATTTTACAAAAACAGCTCAAAATGACCTAAAACAATGCTTAATTCCCAAGGGAATTCGAATTTTACAAAAACAGCTCAAAATGACCTAAAACAATGCTTAATTCCCAAGGGAATTTGAATTTTTCAAAAACAGCTCAAAATGACCAAAAACAATGCCCAGTTCCCAAGGGAATTCGAATTTCACAAAAACAGCATAAAATGACCTAAAACAATGCTTAATTCCCAAGGGAATTCGAATTTTACAAAATCAGCTCAAAATTACCTAAAACAATGCTTAATTCCCAAGGGAATTCGAATTTTTCAAAAACAGCTCAAAATGACCTAAAACAATGCTTAATTCCCAAGGGAATTCGAATTTTACAAAAACAGCTCAAAATGACCTAAAACAATGCTTAATTCACAAGGGAATTCGAACTTTTCAAAAACAGCTCAAAATGACCTTAAACAATGCTTAATACCCAAGGGAATTCGAATTTATCAAAAACAGCTCAAAATGACCTAAAACAATTCTTAATTCCCAAGGGAATTCGAATTTTTCAAAAACAGCTCAAAATGACCTAAAACAATGCTTAATTCCCAAGGGAATTTGAATTTTTCAAAAACAGCTCAAAATCACCAAAAACAATGCCCAGTTCCCAAGGGAATTCGAATTTCACAAAAACAGCATAAAATGACATAAAACAATGCTTAATTCCCAAGGGAATTCGAATTTTACAAAAACATCTCAAAATGCCCTAAAACAATGCTTAATTCCCAAGGGAATTCGAATTTTTCAAAAACAGCTCAAAATGACCTAAAACAATGCTTAATACCCAAGGGAATTCGAATTTTTCAAAAACAGCTCGAAATGACCTAAAACAATGCTTAATTCCCAAGGGAATTCGAATTTTTCAAAACCAGCTCAAAATGACCTCAAACAATGCTTAATTCCCAAGAAGATTCGAATTTTTCAAAAACAGCTCAAAATGACCTAAAACAATGCTTAATTCCCAAGGGAATTCGAATTTTACAAAAACAGCTCAAAATGACCTAAAACAATGCTTAATTCACAAGGGAATTCGAACTTTTCAAAAACAGCTCAAAATGACCTTAAACAATGCTTAATACCCAAGGGAATTCGAATTTATCAAAAACAGCTCAAAATGACCTAAAACAATTCTTAATTCCCAAGGGAATTCGAATTTTTCAAAAACAGCTCAAAATGACCTAAAACAATGCTTAATTCCCAAGGGAATTTGAATTTTTCAAAAACAGCTCAAAATGACCAAAAACAATGCCCAGTTCCCAAGGGAATTCGAATTTCACAAAAACAGCATAAAATGACATAAAACAATGCTTAATTCCCAAGGGAATTCGAATTTTACAAAAACATCTCAAAATGCCCTAAAACAATGCTTAATTCCCAAGGGAATTCGAATTTTTCAAAAACAGCTCAAAATGACCTAAAACAATGCTTAATACCCAAGGGAATTCGAATTTTTCAAAAACAGCTCGAAATGACCTAAAACAATGCTTAATTCCCAAGGGAATTCGAATTTTTCAAAACCAGCTCAAAATGACCTCAAACAATGCTTAATTCCCAAGAAGATTCGAATTTTTCAAAAACAGCTCAAAATGACCTAAAACAATGCTTAATTCCCAAGGGAATTCGAATTTTACAAAAACAGCTCAAAATGACCTAAAACAATGCTTAATTCCCAAGGGAATTCGAATTTTTCAAAAACAGCTCAAAATGACCTAAAATAATGCTTAATTCCCAAGGGAATTCGAATTTTACAAAAACAGCTCAAAATGACTTAAAACAATGCTTAATTCCCAAGGGAATTCGAATTTTACAAAATCAGCTCAAAATGACAAAAACAATGCTTAATTCCCAAGGGAATTCTAATTTTACAAAAACAGCTCAAAATTACCTAAAACAATGCTTAATTCCCAAGGGAATTCGAATTCTTCAAAAACAGCTCAAAATGACCTAAAACAATGCTTAATTCCCAAGGGAATTCGAATTTTACAAAAACAGCTCAAAATGACCTAAAACAATGCTTAATTCCCAAGGGAATTCGAATTTTACAAAAACAGCTCAAAATGACCTAAAACAATGCTTAATTCCCAAGGGAATTTGAATTTTTCAAAAACAGCTCAAAATGACCAAAAACAATGCCCAGTTCCCAAGGGAATTCGAATTTCACAAAAACAGCATAAAATGACCTAAAACAATGCTTAATTCCCAAGGGAATTCGAATTTTACAAAAACAGCTCAAAATTACCTAAAACAATGCTTAATTCCCAAGGGAATTCGAATTTTTCAAAAACAGCTCAAAATGACCTAAAACAATGCTTAATTCCCAAGGGAATTCGAATTTTACAAAAACAGCTCAAAATGACCTAAAACAATGCTTAATTCACAAGGGAATTCGAACTTTTCAAAAACAGCTCAAAATGACCTTAAACAATGCTTAATACCCAAGGGAATTCGAATTTATCAAAAACAGCTCAAAATGACCTAAAACAATTCTTAATTCCCAAGGGAATTCGAATTTTTCAAAAACAGCTCAAAATGACCTAAAACAATGCTTAATTCCCAAGGGAATTTGAATTTTTCAAAAACAGCTCAAAATCACCAAAAACAATGCCCAGTTCCCAAGGGAATTCGAATTTCACAAAAACAGCATAAAATGACATAAAACAATGCTTAATTCCCAAGGGAATTCGAATTTTACAAAAACATCTCAAAATGCCCTAAAACAATGCTTAATTCCCAAGGGAATTCGAATTTTTCAAAAACAGCTCAAAATGACCTAAAACAATGCTTAATACCCAAGGGAATTCGAATTTTTCAAAAACAGCTCGAAATGACCTAAAACAATGCTTAATTCCCAAGGGAATTCGAATTTTTCAAAACCAGCTCAAAATGACCTCAAACAATGCTTAATTCCCAAGAAGATTCGAATTTTTCAAAAACAGCTCAAAATGACCTAAAACAATGCTTAATTCCCAAGGGAATTCGAATTTTACAAAAACAGCTCAAAATGACCTAAAACAATGCTTAATTCACAAGGGAATTCGAACTTTTCAAAAACAGCTCAAAATGACCTTAAACAATGCTTAATACCCAAGGGAATTCGAATTTATCAAAAACAGCTCAAAATGACCTAAAACAATTCTTAATTCCCAAGGGAATTCGAATTTTTCAAAAACAGCTCAAAATGACCTAAAACAATGCTTAATTCCCAAGGGAATTTGAATTTTTCAAAAACAGCTCAAAATGACCAAAAAACAATGCCCAGTTCCCAAGGGAATTCGAATTTCACAAAAACAGCATAAAATGACATAAAACAATGCTTAATTCCCAAGGGAATTCGAATTTTACAAAAACATCTCAAAATGCCCTAAAACAATGCTTAATTCCCAAGGGAATTCGAATTTTTCAAAAACAGCTCAAAATGACCTAAAACAATGCTTAATACCCAAGGGAATTCGAATTTTTCAAAAACAGCTCGAAATGACCTAAAACAATGCTTAATTCCCAAGGGAATTCGAATTTTTCAAAACCAGCTCAAAATGACCTCAAACAATGCTTAATTCCCAAGAAGATTCGAATTTTTCAAAAACAGCTCAAAATGACCTAAAACAATGCTTAATTCCCAAGGGAATTCGAATTTTACAAAAACAGCTCAAAATGACCTAAAACAATGCTTAATTCCCAAGGGAATTCGAATTTTTCAAAAACAGCTCAAAATGACCTAAAACAATGCTTAATTCCTAAGGGAATTCGAAATTTACAAAAACAGCTCAAAATGACCTAAAACAATTCTTAATTCCCAAGGGAATTCAAATTTTTCAAAAACAGCTCAAAATGACCTAAAACAATGCTTAATTCCCAAGGGAATTTGAATTTTTCAAAAACAGCTCAAAATGACCAAAAACAATGCCCAGTTCCCAAGGGAATTCGAATTTCACAAAAACAGCATAAAATGACCTAAAACAATGCTTAATTCCCAAGGGAATTCGAATTTTACAAAATCAGCTCAAAATTACCTAAAACAATGCTTAATTCCCAAGGGAATTCGAATTTTTCAAAAACAGCTCAAAATGACCTAAAACAATGCTTAATTCCCAAGGGAATTCGAATTTTACAAAAACAGCTCAAAATGACCTAAAACAATGCTTAATTCACAAGGGAATTCGAACTTTTCAAAAACAGCTCAAAATGACCTTAAACAATGCTTAATACCCAAGGGAATTCGAATTTATCAAAAACAGCTCAAAATGACCTAAAACAATTCTTAATTCCCAAGGGAATTCGAATTTTTCAAAAACAGCTCAAAATGACCTAAAACAATGCTTAATTCCCAAGGGAATTTGAATTTTTCAAAAACAGCTCAAAATGACCAAAAACAATGCCCAGTTCCCAAGGGAATTCGAATTTCACAAAAACAGCATAAAATGACATAAAACAATGCTTAATTCCCTTGGGAATTCGAATTTTACAAAAACATCTCAAAATGCCCTAAAACAATGCTTAATTCCCAAGGGAATTCGAATTTTTCAAAAACAGCTCAAAATGACCTAAAACAATGCTTAATACCCAAGGGAATTCGAATTTTTCAAAAACAGCTCGAAATGACCTAAAACAATGCTTAATTCCCAAGGGATTTCGAATTTTTCAAAACCAGCTCAAAATGACCTCAAACAATGCTTAATTCCCAAGAAGATTCGAATTTTTCAAAAACAGCTCAAAATGACCTAAAACAATGCTTAATTCCCAAGGGAATTCGAATTTTACAAAAACAGCTCAAAATGACCTAAAACAATGCTTAATTCCCAAGGGAATTCGAATTTTTCAAAAACAGCTCAAAATGACCTAAAACAATGCTTAATTCCTAAGGGAATTCGAAATTTACAAAAACAGCTCAAAATGACCTAAAACAATTCTTAATTCCCAAGGGAATTCGAATTTTTCAAAAACAGCTCAAAATGACCTAAAACAATGCTTAATTCCCAAGGGAATTTGAATTTTTCAAAAACAGCTCAAAATGACCAAAAACAATGCCCAGTTCCCAAGGGAATTCGAATTTCACAAAAACAGCATAAAATGACATAAAACAATGCTTAATTCCCAAGGGAATTCGAATTTTACAAAAACTTCTCAAAATGCCCTAAAACAATGCTTAATTCCCAAGGGAATTCGAATTTTTCAAAAACAGCTCAAAATGACCTAAAACAATGCTTAATACCCAAGGGAATTCGAATTTTTCAAAAACAGCTCAAAATGACCTAAAACAATGCTTAATTCCCAAGGGAATTCGAATTTTTCAAAAACAGCTCAAAATGACCTCAAACAATGCTTAATTCCCAAGAAGATTCGAATTTTTCAAAAACAGCTCAAAATGACCTAAAACAATGCTTAATTCCCAAGGGAATTCGAATTTTACAAAAACAGCTCAAAATGACCTAAAACAATGCTTAATTCCCAAGGGAATTCGAATTTTTCAAAAACAGCTCAAAATGACCTAAAACAATGCTTAATTCCCAAGGGAATTCGAAATTTACAAAAACAGCTCAAAATGACCTAAAACAATGCTTAATTCCCAAGGGAATTCGAATTTTTCAAAAACAGCTCAAAATAACCTAAAACAATGCTTAATTCCCAAGGGAATTCGAATTTTTCAAAAACAGCTCAAAATGACCTAAAACAATGCTTAATTCCCAAGGGAATTTGAATTTTTCAAAAACAGCTCAAAATCACCAAAAACAATGCCCAGTTCCCAAGGGAATTCGAATTTCACAAAAACAGCATAAAATGACATAAAACAATGCTTAATTCCCAAGGGAATTCGAATTTTACAAAAACATCTCAAAATGCCCTAAAACAATGCTTAATTCCCAAGGGAATTCGAATTTTTCAAAAACAGCTCAAAATGACCTAAAACAATGCTTAATACCCAAGGGAATTCGAATTTTTCAAAAACAGCTCGAAATGACCTAAAACAATGCTTAATTCCCAAGGGAATTCGAATTTTTCAAAACCAGCTCAAAATGACCTCAAACAATGCTTAATTCCCAAGAAGATTCGAATTTTTCAAAAACAGCTCAAAATGACCTAAAACAATGCTTAATTCCCAAGGGAATTCGAATTTTACAAAAACAGCTCAAAATGACCTAAAACAATGCTTAATTCACAAGGGAATTCGAACTTTTCAAAAACAGCTCAAAATGACCTTAAACAATGCTTAATACCCAAGGGAATTCGAATTTATCAAAAACAGCTCAAAATGACCTAAAACAATTCTTAATTCCCAAGGGAATTCGAATTTTTCAAAAACAGCTCAAAATGACCTAAAACAATGCTTAATTCCCAAGGGAATTTGAATTTTTCAAAAACAGCTCAAAATGACCAAAAACAATGCCCAGTTCCCAAGGGAATTCGAATTTCACAAAAACAGCATAAAATGACATAAAACAATGCTTAATTCCCAAGGGAATTCGAATTTTACAAAAACATCTCAAAATGCCCTAAAACAATGCTTAATTCCCAAGGGAATTCGAATTTTTCAAAAACAGCTCAAAATGACCTAAAACAATGCTTAATACCCAAGGGAATTCGAATTTTTCAAAAACAGCTCGAAATGACCTAAAACAATGCTTAATTCCCAAGGGAATTCGAATTTTTCAAAACCAGCTCAAAATGACCTCAAACAATGCTTAATTCCCAAGAAGATTCGAATTTTTCAAAAACAGCTCAAAATGACCTAAAACAATGCTTAGTTCCCAAGGGAATTCGAATTTTACAAAAACAGCTCAAAAAGACCTAAAACAATGCTTAATTCCCAAGGGAATTCGAATTTTTCAAAAACAGCTCAAAATGACCTAAAACAATGCTTAATTCCTAAGGGAATTCGAAATTTACAAAAACAGCTCAAAATGACCTAAAACAATTCTTAATTCCCAAGGGAATTCGAATTTTTCAAAAACAGCTCAAAATGACCTAAAACAATGCTTAATTCCCAAGGGAATTTGAATTTTTCAAAAACAGCTCAAAATGACCAAAAACAATGCCCAGTTCCCAAGGGAATTCGAATTTCACAAAAACAGCATAAAATGACCTAAAACAATGCTTAATTCCCAAGGGAATTCGAATTTTACAAAATCAGCTCAAAATTACCTAAAACAATGCTTAATTCCCAAGGGAATTCGAATTTTTCAAAAACAGCTCAAAATGACCTAAAACAATGCTTAATTCCCAAGGGAATTCGAATTTTACAAAAACAGCTCAAAATGACCTAAAACAATGCTTAATTCACAAGGGAATTCGAACTTTTCAAAAACAGCTCAAAATGACCTTAAACAATGCTTAATACCCAAGGGAATTCGAATTTATCAAAAACAGCTCAAAATGACCTAAAACAATTCTTAATTCCCAAGGGAATTCGAATTTTTCAAAAACAGCTCAAAATGACCTAAAACAATGCTTAATTCCCAAGGGAATTTGAATTTTTCAAAAACAGCTCAAAATGACCAAAAACAATGCCCAGTTCCCAAGGGAATTCGATTTTCACAAAAACAGCATAAAATGACATAAAACAATGCTTAATTCCCAAGGGAATTCGAATTTTACAAAAACATCTCAAAATGCCCTAAAACAATGCTTAATTCCCAAGGGAATTCGAATTTTTCAAAAACAGCTCAAAATGACCTAAAACAATGCTTAATACCCAAGGGAATTCGAATTTTTCAAAAACAGCTCGAAATGACCTAAAACAATGCTTAATTCCCAAGGGATTTCGAATTTTTCAAAACCAGCTCAAAATGACCTCAAACAATGCTTAATTCCCAAGAAGATTCGAATTTTTCAAAAACAGCTCAAAATGACCTAAAACAATGCTTAATTCCCAAGGGAATTCGAATTTTACAAAAACAGCTCAAAATGACCTAAAACAATGCTTAATTCCCAAGGGAATTCGAATTTTTCAAAAACAGCTCAAAATGACCTAAAACAATGCTTAATTCCTAAGGGAATTCGAAATTTACAAAAACAGCTCAAAATGACCTAAAACAATTCTTAATTCCCAAGGGAATTCGAATTTTTCAAAAACAGCTCAAAATGACCTAAAACAATGCTTAATTCCCAAGGGAATTTGAATTTTTCAAAAACAGCTCAAAATGACCAAAAACAATGCCCAGTT
The DNA here is from genome assembly GCA_916610825.1 of Haliclystus octoradiatus. NCBI lineage: Eukaryota > Metazoa > Cnidaria > Staurozoa > Stauromedusae > Haliclystidae > Haliclystus > Haliclystus octoradiatus. Next base: position 20,888,826 of record OU744446.1, read on the forward strand.
CCCAAGGGAATTCGAATTTCACAAAAACAGCATAAAATGACATAAAACAATGCTTAATTCCCAAGGGAATTCGAATTTTACAAAAACTTCTCAAAATGCCCTAAAACAATGCTTAATTCCCAAGGGAATTCGAATTTTTCAAAAACAGCTCAAAATGACCTAAAACAATGCTTAATACCCAAGGGAATTCGAATTTTTCAAAAACAGCTCAAAATGACCTAAAACAATGCTTAATTCCCAAGGGAATTCGAATTTTTCAAAACCAGCTCAAAATGACCTCAAACAATGCTTAATTCCCAAGAAGATTCGAATTTTTCAAAAACAGCTCAAAATGACCTAAAACAATGCTTAATTCCCAAGGGAATTCGAATTTTACAAAAACAGCTCAAAATGACCTAAAACAATGCTTAATTCCCAAGGGAATTCGAATTTTTCAAAAACAGCTCAAAATGACCTAAAACAATGCTTAATTCCTAAGGGAATTCGAAATTTACAAAAACAGCTCAAAATGACCTAAAACAATGCTTAATTCCCAAGGGAATTCGAATTTTTCAAAAACAGCTCAAAATAACCTAAAACAATGCTTAATTCCCAAGGGAATTCGAATTTTTCAAAAACAGCTCAAAAGGACCTAAAACAATGCTTAATTCCCAAGGGAATTTGAATTTTTCAAAAACAGCTCAAAATGACCTAAAACAATGCTTAATTCCCAAGGGAATTCGGATTTTACAAAAACAGCTCAAAATGACCTAAAACAATGCTTAATTCACAAGGGAATTCGAACTTTTCAAAAACAGCTCAAAATGACCTTAAACAATGCTTAATTCCAAAGGGAATTCGAATTTTTCAAAAACAGCTCAAAATGACCTAAAACAATGCTTAATTCCAAAGGGAATTCGAATTTTTCAAAAACAGCTCAAAATGACCTAAAACAATGCTTAATTCCCAAGGGAATTCGAATTTTTCAAAAACAGCTCAAAATGACCTAAAACAATGCTTAATTCCCAAGGGAATTCGAATTTTACAAAAACAGCTTAAACCGATCATAAACAATGCATAATTCCCAAGAGAATTCGAATTTTACAAAATCAGCTCAAAATGACAAAAACAATGCATAATTCCAAAGGGAATTCGAATTTCACAAAAACAGCTTAAAATGACTAAAAACAATGCTTTGTACCCTTGGGTATGAAAAATGAGAAAAAACAATTCTTAATTCCCAAGGGAATTCGAATTTTTCAAAAACAGCTCAAAATGACCTAAAACAATGCTTAATTCCCAAGGGAATTCGAATTTTTCAAAAACAGCTCAAAATGACCTAAAACAATGCTTAATTCCCAAGGGAATTCGAATTTTTCAAAAACATCTCAAAATGACCTAAAACAATGCTTAATTCCCAAGGGAATTTGAATTTATCAAAAAAAGCTCAAAATGACCAAAAACAATGCCCAGTTCCCAAGGGAATTCGAATTTTACAAAAACAGCGCAAAATGACCTAAAACAATGCTCAATTCACAAGGGAATTCGAATTTTTCAAAAACAGCTCAAAATGACCTAAAACAATGCTTAATTCCCAAGGGAATTCGAATTTTACAAAAACAGCTCAAAATGACCTAAAACAATGCTTAATTCCCAAGGGAATTTGAATTTTTCAAAAACAGCTCAAAATGACCAAAAACAATGCCCAGTTCCCAAGGGAATTCGAATTTCACAAAAACAGCATAAAATGACCTAAAACAATGCTTAATTCCCAAGGGAATTCGAATTTTACAAAATCAGCTCAAAATTACCTAAAACAATGCTTAATTCCCAAGGGAATTCGAATTTTTCAAAAACAGCTCAAAATGACCTAAAACAATGCTTAATTCCCAAGGGAATTCGAATTTTTCAAAAACAGCTCAAAATGACCTAAAACAATGCTTAATTCCCAAGGGAATTTGAATTTTTCAAAAACAGCTCAAAATGACCAAAAACAATGCCCAGTTCCCAAGGGAATTCGAATTTCACAAAAACAGCATAAAATGACATAAAACAATGCTTAATTCCCAAGGGAATTCGAATTTTACAAAAACTTCTCAAAATGCCCTAAAACAATGCTTAATTCCCAAGGGAATTCGAATTTTTCAAAAACAGCTCAAAATGACCTAAAACAATGCTTAATACCCAAGGGAATTCGAATTTTTCAAAAACAGCTCAAAATGACCTAAAACAATGCTTAATTCCCAAGGGAATTTGAATTTTTCAAAAACAGCTCAAAATCACCAAAAACAATGCCCAGTTCCCAAGGGAATTCGAATTTCACAAAAACAGCATAAAATGACATAAAACAATGCTTAATTCCCAAGGGAATTCGAATTTTACAAAAACATCTCAAAATGCCCTAAAACAATGCTTAATTCCCAAGGGAATTCGAATTTTTCAAAAACAGCTCAAAATGACCTAAAACAATGCTTAATACCCAAGGGAATTCGAATTTTTCAAAAACAGCTCGAAATGACCTAAAACAATGCTTAATTCCCAAGGGAATTCGAATTTTTCAAAACCAGCTCAAAATGACCTCAAACAATGCTTAATTCCCAAGAAGATTCGAATTTTTCAAAAACAGCTCAAAATGACCTAAAACAATGCTTAATTCCCAAGGGAATTCGAATTTTACAAAAACAGCTCAAAATGACCTAAAACAATGCTTAATTCACAAGGGAATTCGAACTTTTCAAAAACAGCTCAAAATGACCTTAAACAATGCTTAATACCCAAGGGAATTCGAATTTATCAAAAACAGCTCAAAATGACCTAAAACAATTCTTAATTCCCAAGGGAATTCGAATTTTTCAAAAACAGCTCAAAATGACCTAAAACAATGCTTAATTCCCAAGGGAATTTGAATTTTTCAAAAACAGCTCAAAATGACCAAAAACAATGCCCAGTTCCCAAGGGAATTCGAATTTCACAAAAACAGCATAAAATGACATAAAACAATGCTTAATTCCCAAGGGAATTCGAATTTTACAAAAACATCTCAAAATGCCCTAAAACAATGCTTAATTCCCAAGGGAATTCGAATTTTTCAAAAACAGCTCAAAATGACCTAAAACAATGCTTAATACCCAAGGGAATTCGAATTTTTCAAAAACAGCTCGAAATGACCTAAAACAATGCTTAATTCCCAAGGGAATTCGAATTTTTCAAAACCAGCTCAAAATGACCTCAAACAATGCTTAATTCCCAAGAAGATTCGAATTTTTCAAAAACAGCTCAAAATGACCTAAAACAATGCTTAGTTCCCAAGGGAATTCGAATTTTACAAAAACAGCTCAAAATGACCTAAAACAATGCTTAATTCCCAAGGGAATTCGAATTTTTCAAAAACAGCTCAAAATGACCTAAAACAATGCTTAATTCCTAAGGGAATTCGAAATTTACAAAAACAGCTCAAAATGACCTAAAACAATTCTTAATTCCCAAGGGAATTCGAATTTTTCAAAAACAGCTCAAAATGACCTAAAACAATGCTTAATTCCCAAGGGAATTTGAATTTTTCAAAAACAGCTCAAAATGACCAAAAACAATGCCCAGTTCCCAAGGGAATTCGAATTTCACAAAAACAGCATAAAATGACCTAAAACAAAGCTTAATTCCCAAGGGAATTCGAATTTTACAAAATCAGCTCAAAATTACCTAAAACAATGCTTAATTCCCAAGGGAATTCGAATTTTTCAAAAACAGCTCAAAATGACCTAAAACAATGCTTAATTCCCAAGGGAATTCGAATTTTACAAAAACAGCTCAAAATGACCTAAAACAATGCTTAATTCACAAGGGAATTCGAACTTTTCAAAAACAGCTCAAAATGACCTTAAACAATGCTTAATACCCAAGGGAATTCGAATTTATCAAAAACAGCTCAAAATGACCTAAAACAATTCTTAATTCCCAAGGGAATTCGAATTTTTCAAAAACAGCTCAAAATGACCTAAAACAATGCTTAATTCCCAAGGGAATTTGAATTTTTCAAAAACAGCTCAAAATGACCAAAAACAATGCCCAGTTCCCAAGGGAATTCGAATTTCACAAAAACAGCATAAAATGACATAAAACAATGCTTAATTCCCAAGGGAATTCGAATTTTACAAAAACTTCTCAAAATGCCCTAAAACAATGCTTAATTCCCAAGGGAATTCGAATTTTTCAAAAACAGCTCAAAATGACCTAAAACAATGCTTAATACCCAAGGGAATTCGAATTTTTCAAAAACAGCTCAAAATGACCTAAAACAATGCTTAATTCCCAAGGGAATTCGAATTTTTCAAAACCAGCTCAAAATGACCTCAAACAATGCTTAATTCCCAAGAAGATTCGAATTTTTCAAAAACAGCTCAAAATGACCTAAAACAATGCTTAATTCCCAAGGGAATTCGAATTTTACAAAAACAGCTCAAAATGACCTAAAACAATGCTTAATTCCCAAGGGAATTCGAATTTTTCAAAAACAGCTCAAAATGACCTAAAACAATGCTTAATTCCTAAGGGAATTCGAATTTTACAAAAACAGCTCAAAATGACCTAAAACAATGCTTAATTCCCAAGGGAATTCGAATTTTTCAAAAACAGCTCAAAATAACCTAAAACAATGCTTAATTCCCAAGGGAATTCGAATTTTTCAAAAACAGCTCAAAATGACCTAAAACAATGCTTAATTCCCAAGGGAATTTGAATTTTTCAAAACCAGCTCAAAATCACCAAAAACAATGCCCAGTTCCCAAGGGAATTCGAATTTCACAAAAACAGCATAAAATGACATAAAACAATGCTTAATTCCCAAGGGAATTCGAATTTTACAAAAACATCTCAAAATGCCCTAAAACAATGCTTAATTCCCAAGGGAATTCGAATTTTTCAAAAACAGCTCAAAATGACCTAAAACAATGCTTAATACCCAAGGGAATTCGAATTTTTCAAAAACAGCTCGAAATGACCTAAAACAATGCTTAATTCCCAAGGGAATTCGAATTTTTCAAAACCAGCTCAAAATGACCTCAAACAATGCTTAATTCCCAAGAAGATTCGAATTTTTCAAAAACAGCTCAAAATGACCTAAAACAATGCTTAGTTCCCAAGGGAATTCGAATTTTACAAAAACAGCTCAAAATGACCTAAAACAATGCTTAATTCCCAAGGGAATTCGAATTTTTCAAAAACAGCTCAAAATGACCTAAAACAATGCTTAATTCCTAAGGGAATTCGAAATTTACAAAAACAGCTCAAAATGACCTAAAACAATTCTTAATTCCCAAGGGAATTCGAATTTTTCAAAAACAGCTCAAAATGACCTAAAACAATGCTTAATTCCCAAGGGAATTTGAATTTTTCAAAAACAGCTCAAAATGACCAAAAACAATGCACAGTTCCCAAGGGAATTCGAATTTCACAAAAACAGCATAAAATGACCTAAAACAATGCTTAATTCCCAAGGGAATTCGAATTTTACAAAATCAGCTCAAAATTACCTAAAACAATGCTTAATTCCCAAGGGAATTCGAATTTTACAAAAACAGCTCAAAATGACCTAAAACAATGCTTAATTCCCAAGGGAATTCGAATTTTACAAAAACAGCTCAAAATGACCTAAAACAATGCTTAATTCACAAGGGAATTCGAACTTTTCAAAAACAGCTCAAAATGACCTTAAACAATGCTTAATACCCAAGGGAATTCGAATTTATCAAAAACAGCTCAAAATGACCTAAGACAATTCTTAATTCCCAAGGGAATTCGAATTTTTCAAAAACAGCTCAAAATGACCTAAAACAATGCTTAATTCCCAAGGGAATTTGAATTTTTCAAAAACAGCTCAAAATGACCAAAAACAATGCCCAGTTCCCAAGGGAATTCGATTTTCACAAAAACAGCATAAAATGACATAAAACAATGCTTAATTCCCAAGGGAATTCGAATTTTACAAAAACATCTCAAAATGCCCTAAAACGATGCTTAATTCCCAAGGGAATTCGAATTTTTCAAAAACAGCTCAAAATGACCTAAAACAATGCTTAATACCCAAGGGAATTCGAATTTTTCAAAAACAGCTCGAAATGACCTAAAACAATGCTTAATTCCCAAGGGATTTCGAATTTTTCAAAACCAGCTCAAAATGACCTCAAACAATGCTTAATTCCCAAGAAGATTCGAATTTTTCAAAAACAGCTCAAAATGACCTAAAACAATGCTTAATTCCCAAGGGAATTCGAATTTTACAAAAACAGCTCAAAATGACCTAAAACAATGCTTAATTCCCAAGGGAATTCGAATTTTTCAAAAACAGCTCAAAATGACCTAAAACAATGATTAATTCCTAAGGGAATTCGAAATTTACAAAAACAGCTCAAAATGACCTAAAACAATTCTTAATTCCCAAGGGAATTCGAATTTTTCAAAAACAGCTCAAAATGACCTAAAACAATGCTTAATTCCCAAGGGAATTTGAATTTTTCAAAAACAGCTCAAAATGACCAAAAACAATGCCCAGTTCCCAAGGGAATTCGAATTTCACAAAAACAGCATAAAATGACATAAAACAATGCTTAATTCCCAAGGGAATTCGAATTTTACAAAAACTTCTCAAAATGCCCTAAAACAATGCTTAATTCCCAAGGGAATTCGAATTTTTCAAAAACAGCTCAAAATGACCTAAAACAATGCTTAATACCCAAGGGAATTCGAATTTTTCAAAAACAGCTCAAAATGACCTAAAACAATGCTTAATTCCCAAGGGAATTCGAATTTTTCAAAACCAGCTCAAAATGACCTCAAACAATGCTTAATTCCCAAGAAGATTCGAATTTTTCAAAAACAGCTCAAAATGACCTAAAACAATGCTTAATTCCCAAGGGAATTCGAATTTTACAAAAACAGCTCAAAATGACCTAAAACAATGCTTAATTCCCAAGGGAATTCGAATTTTACAAAAACAGCTCAAAATGACCTAAAACAATGCTTAATTCCTAAGGGAATTCGAAATTTACAAAAACAGCTCAAAATGACCTAAAACAATGCTTAATTCCCAAGGGAATTCGAATTTTTCAAAAACAGCTCAAAATAACCTAAAACAATGCTTAATTCCCAAGGGAATTCGAATTTTTCAAAAACAGCTCAAAAGGACCTAAAACAATGCTTAATTCCCAAGGGAATTTGAATTTTTCAAAAACAGCTCAAAATGACCTAAAACAATGCTTAATTCCCAAGGGAATTCGGATTTTACAAAAACAGCTCAAAATGACCTAAAACAATGCTTAATTCACAAGGGAATTCGAACTTTTCAAAAACAGCTCAAAATGACCTTAAACAATGCTTAATTCCAAAGGGAATTCGAATTTTTCAAAAACAGCTCAAAATGACCTAAAACAATGCTTAATTCCAAAGGGAATTCGAATTTTTCAAAAACAGCTCAAAATGACCTAAAACAATGCTTAATTCCCAAGGGAATTCGAATTTTTCAAAAACAGCTCAAAATGACCTAAAACAATGCTTAATTCCCAAGGGAATTCGAATTTTACAAAAACAGCTTAAACCGATCATAAACAATGCATAATTCCCAAGAGAATTCGAATTTTACAAAATCAGCTCAAAATGACAAAAACAATGCTTAATTCCCAAGGGAATTCGAATTTCACAAAAACAGCTTAAAATGACTAAAAACAATGCTTTGTACCCTTGGGTATGAAAAATGAGAAAAAACAATTCTTAATTCCCAAGGGAATTCGAATTTTTCAAAAACAGCTCAAAATGACCTAAAACAATGCTTAATTCCCAAGGGAATTCGAATTTTTCAAAAACAGCTCAAAATGACCTAAAACAATGCTTAATTCCCAAGGGAATTCGAATTTTTCAAAAACATCTCAAAATGACCTAAAACAATGCTTAATTCCCAAGGGAATTTGAATTTTTCAAAAAAAGCTCAAAATGACCAAAAACAATGCCCAGTTCCCAAGGGAATTCGAATTTTACAAAAACAGCGCAAAATGACCTAAAACAATGCTCAATTCACAAGGGAATTCGAATTTTTCAAAAACAGCTCAAAATGACCTAAAACAATGCTTAATTCCCAAGGGAATTCGAATTTTACAAAAACAGCTCAAAATGACCTAAAACAATGCTTAATTCCCAAGGGAATTTGAATTTTTCAAAAACAGCTCAAAATGACCAAAAACAATGCCCAATTCCCAAGGGAATTCGAATTTCACAAAAACAGCATAAAATGACCTAAAACAATGCTTAATTCCCAAGGGAATTCGAATTTTACAAAATCAGCTCAAAATTACCTAAAACAATGCTTAATTCCCAAGGGAATTCGAATTTTTCAAAAACAGCTCAAAATGACCTAAAACAATGCTTAATTCCCAAGGGAATTCGAATTTTACAAAAACAGCTCAAAATGACCTAAAACAATGATTAATTCCTAAGGGAATTCGAAATTTACAAAAACAGCTCAAAATGACCTAAAACAATGCTTAATTCCCAAGGGAATTTGAATTTTTCAAAAACAGCTCAAAATGACCAAAAACAATGCCCAGTTCCCAAGGGAATTCGAATTTCACAAAAACAGCATAAAATGACCTAAAACAATGCTTAATTCCCAAGGGAATTCGAATTTTACAAAATCAGCTCAAAATTACCTAAAACAATGCTTAATTCCCAAGGGAATTCGAATTTTTCAAAAACAGCTCAAAATGACCTAAAACAATGCTTAATTCCCAAGGGAATTCGAATTTTACAAAAACAGCTCAAAATGACCTAAAACAATGCTTAATTCACAAGGGAATTCGAACTTTTCAAAAACAGCTCAAAATGACCTTAAACAATGCTTAATACCCAAGGGAATTCGAATTTATCAAAAACAGCTCAAAATGACCTAAGACAATTCTTAATTCCCAAGGGAATTCGAATTTTTCAAAAACAGCTCAAAATGACCTAAAACAATGCTTAATTCCCAAGGGAATTTGAATTTTTCAAAAACAGCTCAAAATGACCAAAAACAATGCCCAGTTCCCAAGGGAATTCGATTTTCACAAAAACAGCATAAAATGACATAAAACAATGCTTAATTCCCAAGGGAATTCGAATTTTACAAAAACATCTCAAAATGCCCTAAAACGATGCTTAATTCCCAAGGGAATTCGAATTTTTCAAAAACAGCTCAAAATGACCTAAAACAATGCTTAATACCCAAGGGAATTCGAATTTTTCAAAAACAGCTCGAAATGACCTAAAACAATGCTTAATTCCCAAGGGATTTCGAATTTTTCAAAACCAGCTCAAAATGACCTCAAACAATGCTTAATTCCCAAGAAGATTCGAATTTTTCAAAAACAGCTCAAAATGACCTAAAACAATGCTTAATTCCCAAGGGAATTCGAATTTTACAAAAACAGCTCAAAATGACCTAAAACAATGCTTAATTCCCAAGGGAATTCGAATTTTTCAAAAACAGCTCAAAATGACCTAAAACAATGATTAATTCCTAAGGGAATTCGAAATTTACAAAAACAGCTCAAAATGACCTAAAACAATTCTTAATTCCCAAGGGAATTCGAATTTTTCAAAAACAGCTCAAAATGACCTAAAACAATGCTTAATTCCCAAGGGAATTTGAATTTTTCAAAAACAGCTCAAAATGACCAAAAACAATGCCCAGTTCCCAAGGGAATTCGAATTTCACAAAAACAGCATAAAATGACATAAAACAATGCTTAATTCCCAAGGGAATTCGAATTTTACAAAAACTTCTCAAAATGCCCTAAAACAATGCTTAATTCCCAAGGGAATTCGAATTTTTCAAAAACAGCTCAAAATGACCTAAAACAATGCTTAATACCCAAGGGAATTCGAATTTTTCAAAAACAGCTCAAAATGACCTAAAACAATGCTTAATTCCCAAGGGAATTCGAATTTTTCAAAACCAGCTCAAAATGACCTCAAACAATGCTTAATTCCCAAGAAGATTCGAATTTTTCAAAAACAGCTCAAAATGACCTAAAACAATGCTTAATTCCCAAGGGAATTCGAATTTTACAAAAACAGCTCAAAATGACCTAAAACAATGCTTAATTCCCAAGGGAATTCGAATTTTTCAAAAACAGCTCAAAATGACCTAAAACAATGCTTAATTCCTAAGGGAATTCGAAATTTACAAAAACAGCTCAAAATGACCTAAAACAATGCTTAATTCCCAAGGGAATTCGAATTTTTCAAAAACAGCTCAAAATAACCTAAAACAATGCTTAATTCCCAAGGGAATTCGAATTTTTCAAAAACAGCTCAAAAGGACCTAAAACAATGCTTAATTCCCAAGGGAATTTGAATTTTTCAAAAACAGCTCAAAATGACCTAAAACAATGCTTAATTCCCAAGGGAATTCGGATTTTACAAAAACAGCTCAAAATGACCTAAAACAATGCTTAATTCACAAGGGAATTCGAACTTTTCAAAAACAGCTCAAAATGACCTTAAACAATGCTTAATTCCAAAGGGAATTCGAATTTTTCAAAAACAGCTCAAAATGACCTAAAACAATGCTTAATTCCAAAGGGAATTCGAATTTTTCAAAAACAGCTCAAAATGACCTAAAACAATGCTTAATTCCCAAGGGAATTCGAATTTTTCAAAAACAGCTCAAAATGACCTAAAACAATGCTTAATTCCCAAGGGAATTCGAATTTTACAAAAACAGCTTAAACCGATCATAAACAATGCATAATTCCCAAGAGAATTCGAATTTTACAAAATCAGCTCAAAATGACAAAAACAATGCTTAATTCCCAAGGGAATTCGAATTTCACAAAAACAGCTTAAAATGACTAAAAACAATGCTTTGTACCCTTGGGTATGAAAAATGAGAAAAAACAATTCTTAATTCCCAAGGGAATTCGAATTTTCAAAAACAGCTCAAAATGACCTAAAACAATGCTTAATTCCCAAGGGAATTCGAATTTTTCAAAACAGCTCAAAATGACCTAAAACAATGCTTAATTCCCAAGGGAATTCGAATTTTTCAAAAACATCTCAAAATGACCTAAAACAATGCTTAATTCCCAAGGGAATTTGAATTTATCAAAAAAAGCTCAAAATGACCAAAAACAATGCCCAGTTCCCAAGGGAATTCGAATTTTACAAAAACAGCGCAAAATGACCTAAAACAATGCTCAATTCACAAGGGAATTCGAATTTTTCAAAAACAGCTCAAAATGACCTAAAACAATGCTTAATTCCCAAGGGAATTCGAATTTACAAAAACAGCTCAAAATGACCTAAAACAATGCTTAATTCCCAAGGGAATTTGAATTTTTCAAAAACAGCTCAAAATGACCAAAAACAATGCCCAATTCCCAAGGGAATTCGAATTTCACAAAAACAGCATAAAATGACCTAAAACAATGCTTAATTCCCAAGGGAATTCGAATTTTTCAAAAACAGCTCAAAATGACCTAAAACAATGCTTAATTCCCAAGGGAATTCGAATTTTACAAAAACAGCTCGAAATGACCTAAAACAATGCTTAATTCACAAGGGAATTCGAACTTTTCAAAAACAGCTCAAAATGACCTTAAACAATGCTTAATACCCAAGGGAATTCGAATTTATCAAAAACAGCTCAAAATGACCTAAAACAATTCTTAATTCCCAAGGGAATTCGAATTTTTCAAAAACAGCTCAAAATGACCTAAAACAATGCTTAATTCCCAAGGGAATTTGAATTTTTCAAAAACAGCTCAAAATCACCAAAAACAATGCCCAGTTCCCAAGGGAATTCGAATTTCACAAAAACAGCATAAAATGACATAAAACAATGCTTAATTCCCAAGGGAATTCGAATTTTACAAAAACATCTCAAAATGCCCTAAAACAATGCTTAATTCCCAAGGGAATTCGAATTTTTCAAAAACAGCTCAAAATGACCTAAAACAATGCTTAATACCCAAGGGAATTCGAATTTTTCAAAAACAGCTCGAAATGACCTAAAACAATGCTTAATTCCCAAGGGAATTCGAATTTTTCAAAACCAGCTCAAAATGACCTCAAACAATGCTTAATTCCCAAGAAGATTCGAATTTTTCAAAAACAGCTCAAAATGACCTAAAACAATGCTTAATTCCCAAGGGAATTCGAATTTTACAAAAACAGCTCAAAATGACCTAAAACAATGCTTAATTCACAAGGGAATTCGAACTTTTCAAAAACAGCTCAAAATGACCTTAAACAATGCTTAATACCCAAGGGAATTCGAATTTATCAAAAACAGCTCAAAATGACCTAAAACAATTCTTAATTCCCAAGGGAATTCGAATTTTACAAAAACAGCTCAAAATGACCTAAAACAATGCTTAATTCCCAAGGGAATTCGAATTTTTCAAAAACAGCTCAAAATGACCTGAAACAATGCTTAATTCCCAAGGGAATTCGAATTTTACAAAAACAGCTCAAAATGACCTAAAACAATGCTTAATTCCCAAGGGAATTCGAATTTTTCAAAAACAGCTCAAAATGACCTGAAGCAATGCTTAATCCCCAAGGGAATTCGAATTTTTCAAAAACAGCTCAAAATGACCTAAAACAATGCTTAATTCCCAAGGGAATTCGAATTTTTCAAAAACAGCTCAAAATGACCTAAAACAATGCTTAATTCCCAAGGGAATTTGAATTTTTCAAAAACAGCTCAAAATGACCAAAAACAATACCCAGTTCCCAAGGGAATTCGAATTTCACAAAAACAGCATAAAATGACATAAAACAATGCTTAATTCCCAAGGGAATTCGAATTTTACAAAAACATCTCAAAATGCCCTAAAACAATGCTTAATTCCCAAGGGAATTCGAATTATTCAAAAACAGCTCAAAATGACCTAAAACAATGCTTAATACCCAAGGGAATTCGAATTTTTCAAAAACAGCTCGAAATGACCTAAAACAATGCTTAATTCCCAAGGGAATTTGAATTTTTCAAAAACAGCTCAAAATGACCTAAAACAATGCTTAATTCCCAAGGGAATTCGGATTTTACAAAAACAGCTCAAAATGACCTAAAACAATGCTTAATTCACAAGGGAATTCGAACTTTTCAAAAACAGCTCAAAATGACCTTAAACAATGCTTAATTCTCAAGGGAATTCGAATTTTTGAAAAACAGCTCAAAATTACCTAAAACAATGCTTAATTCCCAAGGGAATTCGAATTTTACAAAAACAGCTCAAAATGACCTAAAACAATGCTTAATTCCCAAGGGAATTCGAATTTTTCAAAAACAGCTCAAAATGACCTGAAACAATGCTTAATTCCAAAGGGAATTCGAATTTTTCAAAAACAGCTCAAAATGACCTAAAACAATGCTTAATTCCAAAGGGAATTCGAATTTTTCAAAAACAGCTCAAAATGACCTAAAACAATGCTTAATTCCCAAGGGAATTCGAATTTTACAAAAACAGCTCAAAATGACATAAAACAATGCTTAATTCCCAAGGGAATTCGAATTTTTCAAAAACAGCTCAAAATGACCTAAAACAATGCTTAATTCCTAAGGGAATTCGAAATTTACAAAAACAGCTCAAAATGACCTAAAACAATTCTTAATTCCCAAGGGAATTCGAATTTTTCAAAAACAGCTCAAAATGACCTAAAACAATGCTTAATTCCCAAGGGAATTTGAATTTTTCAAAAACAGCTCAAAATGACCAAAAACAATGCCCAGTTCCCAAGGGAATTCGAATTTCACAAAAACAGCATAAAATGACATAAAACAATGCTTAATTCCCAAGGGAATTCGAATTTTACAAAAACTTCTCAAAATGCCCTAAAACAATGCTTAATTCCCAAGGGAATTCGAATTTTTCAAAAACAGCTCAAAATGACCTAAAACAATGCTTAATACCCCAGGGAATTCGAATTTTTCAAAAACAGCTCAAAATGACCTAAAACAATGCTTAATTCCCAAGGGAATTCGAATTTTTCAAAACCAGCTCAAAATGACCTCAAACAATGCTTAATTCCCAAGAGGATTCGAATTTTTCAAAAACAGCTCAAAATGACCTAAAACAATGCTTAATTCCCAAGGGAATTCGAATTTTACAAAAACAGCTCAAAATGACCTAAAACAATGCTTAATTCCCAAGGGAATTCGAATTTTTCAAAAACAGCTCAAAATAACCTAAAACAATGCTTAATTCCCAAGGGAATTCGAATTTTTCAAAAACAGCTCAAAAGGACCTAAAACAATGCTTAATTCCCAAGGGAATTTGAATTTTTCAAAAACAGCTCAAAATGACCTAAAACAATGCTTAATTCCCAAGGGAATTCGGATTTTACAAAAACAGCTCAAAATGACCTAAAACAATGCTTAATTCACAAGGGAATTCGAACTTTTCAAAAACAGCTCAAAATGACCTTAAACAATGCTTAATTCCAAAGGGAATTCGAATTTTTCAAAAACAGCTCAAAATGACCTAAAACAATGCTTAATTCCAAAGGGAATTCGAATTTTTCAAAAACAGCTCAAAATGACCTAAAACAATGCTTAATTCCCAAGGGAATTCGAATTTTTCAAAAACAGCTCAAAATGACCTAAAACAATGCTTAATTCCCAAGGGAATTCGAATTTTACAAAAACAGCTTAAACCGATCATAAACAATGCATAATTCCCAAGAGAATTTGAATTTTACAAAATCAGCTCAAAATGACAAAAACAATGCTTAATTCCCAAGGGAATTCGAATTTCACAAAAACAGCTTAAAATGACTAAAAACAATGCTTTGTACCCTTGGGTATGAAAAATGAGAAAAAACAATTCTTAATTCCCAAGGGAATTCGAATTTTTCAAAAACAGCTCAAAATGACCTAAAACAATGCTTAATTCCCAAGGGAATTCGAATTTTTCAAAAACAGCTCAAAATGACCTAAAACAATGCTTAATTCCCAAGGGAATTCGAATTTTTGAAAAACATCTCAAAATGACCTAAAACAATGCTTAATTCCCAAGGGAATTTGAATTTATCAAAAAAAGCTCAAAATGACCAAAAACAATGCCCAGTTCCCAAGGGAATTCGAATTTTACAAAAACAGCGCAAAATGACCTAAAACAATGCTCAATTCCCAAGGGAATTCGAATTTTTCAAAAACAGCTCAAAATGACCTAAAACAATGCTTAATTCCCAAGGGAATTCGAATTTTACAAAAACAGCTCAAAATGACCTAAAACAATGCTTAATTCCCAAGGGAATTTGAATTTTTCAAAAACAGCTCAAAATGACCAAAAACAATGCCCAGTTCCCAAGGGAATTCGAATTTCACAAAAACAGCATAAAATGACCTAAAACAATGCTTAATTCCCAAGGGAATTCGAATTTTACAAAATCAGCTCAAAATTACCTAAAACAATGCTTAATTCCCAAGGGAATTCGAATTTTTCAAAAACAGCTCAAAATGACCTAAAACAATGCTTAATTCCCAAGGGAATTCGAATTTTACAAAAACAGCTCAAAATGACCTAAAACAATGCTTAATTCACAAGGGAGTTCGAACTTTTCAAAAACAGCTCAAAATGACCTTAAACAATGCTTAATACCCAAGGGAATTCGAATTTATCAAAAACAGCTCAAAATGACCTAAAACAATTCTTAATTCCCAAGGGAATTCGAATTTTTCAAAAACAGCTCAAAATGACCTAAAACAATGCTTAATTCCCAAGGGAATTTGAATTTTTCAAAAACAGCTCAAAATCACCAAAAACAATGCCCAGTTCCCAAGGGAATTCGAATTTCACAAAAACAGCATAAAATGACATAAAACAATGCTTAATTCCCAAGGGAATTCGAATTTTACAAAAACATCTCAAAATGCCCTAAAACAATGCTTAATTCCCAAGGGAATTCGAATTTTTCAAAAACAGCTCAAAATGACCTAAAACAATGCTTAATACCCAAGGGAATTCGAATTTTTCAAAAACAGCTCGAAATGACCTAAAACAATGCTTAATTCCCAAGGGAATTCGAATTTTTCAAAACCAGCTCAAAATGACCTCAAACAATGCTTAATTCCCAAGAAGATTCGAATTTTTCAAAAACAGCTCAAAATGACCTAAAACAATGCTTAATTCCCAAGGGAATTCGAATTTTACAAAAACAGCTCAAAATGACCTAAAACAATGCTTAATTCACAAGGGAATTCGAACTTTTCAAAAACAGCTCAAAATGACCTTAAACAATGCTTAATACCCAAGGGAATTCGAATTTATCAAAAACAGCTCAAAATGACCTAAAACAATTCTTAATTCCCAAGGGAATTCGAATTTTTCAAAACAGCTCAAAATGACCTAAAACAATGCTTAATTCACAAGGGAATTCGAACTTTTCAAAAACAGCTCAAAATGACCTTAAACAATGCTTAATTCTCAAGGGAATTCGAATTTTTGAAAAACAGCTCAAAATTACCTAAAACAATGCTTAATTCCCAAGGGAATTCGAATTTTACAAAAACAGCTCAAAATGACCTAAAACAATGCTTAATTCCCAAGGGAATTCGAATTTTTCAAAAACAGCTCAAAATGACCTGAAACAATGCTTAATTCCAAAGGGAATTCGAATTTTTCAAAAACAGCTCAAAATGACCTAAAACAATTCTTAATTCCCAAGGGAATTCGAATTTTTCAAAAACAGCTTAAAATGACTAAAAACAATGCTTTGTACCCTTGGGTATGAAAAATGAGAAAAAACAATTCTTAATTCCCAAGGGAATTCGAATTTTTCAAAAACAGCTCAAAATGACCTAGAACAATGCTTAATTCCCAAGGGAATTCGAATTTTTCAAAAACAGCTCAAAATGACCTAAAACAATGCTTAATTCCCAAGGGAATTCGAATTTTTCAAAAACATCTCAAAATGACCTAAAACAATGCTTAATTCCCAAGGGAATTTGAATTTATCAAAAAAAGCTCAAAATGACCAAAAACAATGCCCAGTTCCCAAGGGAATTCGAATTTTACAAAAACAGCGCAAAATGACCTAAAACAATGCTCAATTCACAAGGGAATTCGAATTTTTCAAAAACAGCTCAAAATGACCTAAAACAATGCTTAATTCCCAAGGGAATTCGAATTTTACAAAAACAGCTCAAAATGACCTAAAACAATGCTTAATTCCCAAGGGAATTTGAATTTTTCAAAAACAGCTCAAAATGACCAAAAACAATGCCCAATTCCCAAGGGAATTCGAATTTCACAAAAACAGCATAAAATGACCTAAAACAATGCTTAATTCCCAAGGGAATTCGAATTTTACAAAATCAGCTCAAAATTACCTAAAACAATGCTTAATTCCCAAGGGAATTCGAATTTTTCAAAAACAGCTCAAAATGACCTAAAACAATGCTTAATTCCCAAGGGAATTCGAATTTTACAAAAACAGCTCGAAATGACCTAAAACAATGCTTAATTCACAAGGGAATTCGAACTTTTCAAAAACAGCTCAAAATGACCTTAAACAATGCTTAATACCCAAGGGAATTCGAATTTATCAAAAACAGCTCAAAATGACCTAAAACAATTCTTAATTCCCAAGGGAATTCGAATTTTTCAAAAACATCTCAAAATGACCTAAAACAATGCTTAATTCCCAAGGGAATTTGAATTTATCAAAAAAAGCTCAAAATGACCAAAAACAATGCCCAGTTCCCAAGGGAATTCGAATTTTACAAAAACAGCGCAAAATGACCTAAAACAATGCTCAATTCACAAGGGAATTCGAATTTTTCAAAAACAGCTCAAAATGACCTAAAACAATGCTTAATTCCCAAGGGAATTCGAATTTTACAAAAACAGCTCAAAATGACCTAAAACAATGCTTAATTCCCAAGGGAATTTGAATTTTTCAAAAACAGCTCAAAATGACCAAAAACAATGCCCAATTCCCAAGGGAATTCGAATTTCACAAAAACAGCATAAAATGACCTAAAACAATGCTTAATTCCCAAGGGAATTCGAATTTTACAAAATCAGCTCAAAATTACCTAAAACAATGCTTAATTCCCGAGGGAATTCGAATTTTTCAAAAACAGCTCAAAATGACCTAAAACAATGCTTAATTCCCAAGGGAATTCGAATTTTACAAAAACAGCTCGAAATGACCTAAAACAATGCTTAATTCACAAGGGAATTCGAACTTTTCAAAAACAGCTCAAAATGACCTTAAACAATGCTTAATACCCAAGGGAATTCGAATTTATCAAAAACAGCTCAAAATGACCTAAAACAATTCTTAATTCCCAAGGGAATTCGAATTTTTCAAAAACAGCTCAAAATGACCTAAAACAATGCTTAATTCCCAAGGGAATTTGAATTTTTCAAAAACAGCTCAAAATCACCAAAAACAATGCCCAGTTCCCAAGGGAATTCGAATTTCACAAAAACAGCATAAAATGACATAAAACAATGCTTAATTCCCAAGGGAATTCGAATTTTACAAAAACATCTCAAAATGCCCTAAAACAATGCTTAATTCCCAAGGGAATTCGAATTTTTCAAAAACAGCTCAAAATGACCTAAAACAATGCTTAATACCCAAGGGAATTCGAATTTTTCAAAAACAGCTCGAAATGACCTAAAACAATGCTTAATTCCCAAGGGAATTCGAATTTTTCAAAACCAGCTCAAAATGACCTCAAACAATGCTTAATTCCCAAGAAGATTCGAATTTTTCAAAAACAGCTCAAAATGACCTAAAACAATGCTTAATTCCCAAGGGAATTCGAATTTTACAAAAACAGCTCAAAATGACCTAAAACAATGCTTAATTCACAAGGGAATTCGAACTTTTCAAAAACAGCTCAAAATGACCTTAAACAATGCTTAATACCCAAGGGAATTCGAATTTATCAAAAACAGCTCAAAATGACCTAAAACAATGCTTAATTCCCAAGGGAATTCGAATTTTACAAAAACAGCTCAAAATGACCTAAAACAATGCTTAATTCCCAAGGGAATTCGAATTTTTCAAAAACAGCTCAAAATGACCTGAAACAATGCTTAATTCCCAAGGGAATTCGAATTTTACAAAAACAGCTCAAAATGACCTAAAACAATGCTTAATTCCCAAGGGAATTCGAATTTTTCAAAAACAGCTCAAAATGACCTGAAACAATGCTTAATCCCCAAGGGAATTCGAATTTTTCAAAAACAGCTCAAAATGACCTAAAACAATTCTTAATTCCCAAGGGAATTCGAATTTTTCAAAAACAGCTCAAAATGACCTAAAACAATGCTTAATTCCCAAGGGAATTTGAATTTTTCAAAAACAGCTCAAAATGACCAAAAACAATGCCCAGTTCCCAAGGGAATTCGAATTTCACAAAAACAGCATAAAATGACATAAAACAATGCTTAATTCCCAAGGGAATTCGAATTTTACAAAAACATCTCAAAATGCCCTAAAACAATGCTTAATTCCCAAGGGAATTCGAATTTTCAAAAACAGCTCAAAATGACCTAAAACAATGCTTAATACCCAAGGGAATTCGAATTTTTCAAAAACAGCTCGAAATGACCTAAAACAATGCTTAATTCACAAGGGAATTTGAATTTTCCAAAAACAGCTCAAAATGACCTAAAACAATGCTTAATTCCCAAGGGAATTCGGATTTTACAAAAACAGCTCAAAATGACCTAAAACAATGCTTAATTCACAAGGGAATTCGAACTTTTCAAAAACAGCTCAAAATGACCTTAAACAATGCTTAATTCTCAAGGGAATTCGAATTTTTGAAAAACAGCTCAAAATTACCTAAAACAATGCTTAATTCCCAAGGGAATTCGAATTTTACAAAAACAGCTCAAAATGACCTAAAACAATGCTTAATTCCCAAGGGAATTCGAATTTTTCAAAAACAGCTCAAAATGACCTGAAACAATGCTTAATTCCAAAGGGAATTCGAATTTTTCAAAAACAGCTCAAAATGACCTAAAACAATGCTTAATTCCAAAGGGAATTCGAATTTTTCAAAAACAGCTCAAAATGACCTAAAACAATGCTTAATTCCCAAGGGAATTCGAATTTTACAAAAACAGCTCAAAATGACCTAAAACAATGCTTAATTCCCAAGGGAATTTGAATTTTTCAAAAACAGCTCAAAATGACCAAAAACAATGCCCAGTTCCCAAGGGAATTCGAATTTCACAAAAACAGCATAAAATGACATAAAACAATGCTTAATTCCCAAGGGAATTCGAATTTTACAAAAACATCTCAAAATGCCCTAAAACAATGCTTAATTCCCAAGGGAATTCGAATTTTTCAAAAACAGCTCAAAATGACCTAAAACAATGCTTAATACCCAAGGGAATTCGAATTTTTCAAAAACAGCTCGAAATGACCTAAAACAATGCTTAATTCACAAGGGAATTTGAATTTTCCAAAAACAGCTCAAAATGACCTAAAACAATGCTTAATTCCCAAGGGAATTCGGATTTTACAAAAACAGCTCAAAATGACCTAAAACAATGCTTAATTCACAAGGGAATTCGAACTTTTCAAAAACAGCTCAAAATGACCTTAAACAATGCTTAATTCTCAAGGGAATTCGAATTTTTGAAAAACAGCTCAAAATTACCTAAAACAATGCTTAATTCCCAAGGGAATTCGAATTTTACAAAAACAGCTCAAAATGACCTAAAACAATGCTTAATTCCCAAGGGAATTCGAATTTTTCAAAAACAGCTCAAAATGACCTGAAACAATGCTTAATTCCAAAGGGAATTCGAATTTTTCAAAAACAGCTCAAAATGACCTAAAACAATGCTTAATTCCAAAGGGAATTCGAATTTTTCAAAAACAGCTCAAAATGACCTAAAACAATGCTTAATTCCCAAGGGAATTCGAATTTTACAAAAACAGCTCAAAATGACCTAAAACAATGCTTAATTCCCAAGGGAATTCGAATTTTTCAAAAACAGCTCAAAATGACCTAAAACAATGCTTAATTCCTAAGGGAATTCGAAATTTACAAAAACAGCTCAAAATGACCTAAAACAATTCTTAATTCCCAAGGGAATTCGAATTTTTCAAAAACAGCTCAAAATGACCTAAAACAATGCTTAATTCCCAAGGGAATTTGAATTTTTCAAAACAGCTCAAAATGACCAAAAACAATGCCCAGTTCCCAAGGGAATTCGAATTTCACAAAAACAGCATAAAATGACATAAAACAATGCTTAATTCCCAAGGGAATTCGAATTTTACAAAAACTTCTCAAAATGCCCTAAAACAATGCTTAATTCCCAAGGGAATTCGAATTTTTCAAAAACAGCTCAAAATGACCTAAAACAATGCTTAATACCCAAGGGAATTCGAATTTTTCAAAAACAGCTCAAAATGACCTAAAACAATGCTTAATTCCCAAGGGAATTCGAATTTTTCAAAAACAGCTCAAAATGACCTCAAACAATGCTTAATTCCCAAGAAGATTCGAATTTTTCAAAAACAGCTCAAAATGACCTAAAACAATGCTTAATTCCCAAGGGAATTCGAATTTTACAAAAACAGCTCAAAATGACCTAAAACAATGCTTAATTCCCAAGGGAATTCGAATTTTTCAAAAACAGCTCAAAATAACCTAAAACAATGCTTAATTCCCAAGGGAATTCGAATTTTTCAAAAACAGCTCAAAATGACCTAAAACAATGCTTAATTCCCAAGGGAATTTGAATTTTTCAAAAACAGCTCAAAATGACCTAAAACAATGCTTAATTCCCAAGGGAATTCGGATTTTACAAAAACAGCTCAAAATGACCTAAAACAATGCTTAATTCACAAGGGAATTCGAACTTTTCAAAAACAGCTCAAAATGACCTTAAACAATGCTTAATTCCAAAGGGAATTCGAATTTTTCAAAAACAGCTCAAAATGACCTAAAACAATGCTTAATTCCAAAGGGAATTCGAATTTTTCAAAAACAGCTCAAAATGACCTAAAACAATGCTTAATTCCCAAGGGAATTCGAATTTTTCAAAAACAGCTCAAAATGACCTAAAACAATGCTTAATTCCCAAGGGAATTCGAATTTTACAAAAACAGCTTAAACCGATCATAAACAATGCATAATTCCCAAGAGAATTTGAATTTTACAAAATCAGCTCAAAATGACAAAAACAATGCTTAATTCCCAAGGGAATTCGAATTTCACAAAAACAGCTTAAAATGACTAAAAACAATGCTTTGTACCCTTGGGTATGAAAAATGAGAAAAAACAATTCTTAATTCCCAAGGGAATTCGAATTTTTCAAAAACAGCTCAAAATGACCAAAAACAATGCTTAATTCCCAAGGGAATTCGAATTTTTCAAAAACAGCTCAAAATGACCTAAAACAATGCTTAATTCCCAAGGGAATTCGAATTTTTGAAAAACATCTCAAAATGACCTAAAACAATGCTTAATTCCCAAGGGAATTTGAATTTATCAAAAAAAGCTCAAAATGACCAAAAACAATGCCCAGTTCCCAAGGGAATTCGAATTTTACAAAAACAGCGCAAAATGACCTAAAACAATGCTCAATTCACAAGGGAATTCGAATTTTTCAAAAACAGCTCAAAATGACCTAAAACAATGCTTAATTCCCAAGGGAATTCGAATTTTACAAAAACAGCTCAAAATGACCTAAAACAATGCTTAATTCCCAAGGGAATTTGAATTTTTCAAAAACAGCTCAAAATGACCAAAAACAATGCCCAGTTCCCAAGGGAATTCGAATTTCACAAAAACAGCATAAAATGACCTAAAACACTGCTTAATTCCCAAGGGAATTCGAATTTTACAAAATCAGCTCAAAATTACCTAAAACAATGCTTAATTCCCAAGGGAATTCGAATTTTTCAAAAACAGCTCAAAATGACCTAAAACAATGCTTAATTCCCAAGGGAATTCGAATTTTACAAAAACAGCTCAAAATGACCTAAAACAATGCTTAATTCCCAAGGGAATTCGAACTTTTCAAAAACAGCTCAAAATCACCAAAAACAATGCCCAGTTCCCAAGGGAATTCGAATTTCACAAAAACAGCATAAAATGACATAAAACAATGCTTAATTCCCAAGGGAATTCGAATTTTACAAAAACATCTCAAAATGCCCTAAAACAATTCTTAATTCCCAAGGGAATTCGAATTTTACAAAAACAGCTCAAAATGACCTAAAACAATGCTTAATTCACAAGGGAATTCGAACTTTTCAAAAACAGCTCAAAATGACCTTAAACAATGCTTAATACCCAAGGGAATTCGAATTTATCAAAAACAGCTCAAAATGACCTAAAACAATTCTTAATTCCCAAGGGAATTCGAATTTTTCAAAAACAGCTCAAAATGACCTAAAACAATGCTTAATTCACAAGGGAATTCGAACTTTTCAAAAACAGCTCAAAATGACCTTAAACAATGCTTAATTCTCAAGGGAATTCGAATTTTTGAAAAACAGCTCAAAATTACCTAAAACAATGCTTAATTCCCAAGGGAATTCGAATTTTACAAAAACAGCTCAAAATGACCTAAAACAATGCTTAATTCCCAAGGGAATTCGAATTTTTCAAAAACAGCTCAAAATGACCTGAAACAATGCTTAATTCCAAAGGGAATTCGAATTTTTCAAAAACAGCTCAAAATGACCTAAAACAATTCTTAATTCCCAAGGGAATTCGAATTTTTCAAAAACAGCTCAAAATGACCTAAAACAATGCTTAATTCCCAAGGGAATTTGAATTTTTCAAAAACAGCTCAAAATGACCAAAAACAATGCCCAGTTCCCAAGGGAATTCGAATTTCACAAAAACAGCATAAAATGACATAAAACAATGCTTAATTCCCAAGGGAATTCGAATTTTACAAAAACATCTCAAAATGCCCTAAAACAATGCTTAATTCCCAAGGGAATTCGAATTTTTCAAAAACAGCTCAAAATGACCTAAAACAATGCTTAATACCCAAGGGAATTCGAATTTTTCAAAAACAGCTCGAAATGACCTAAAACAATGCTTAATTCCCAAGGGAATTTGAATTTTTCAAAAACAGCTCAAAATGACCTAAAACAATGCTTAATTCCCAAGGGAATTCGGATTTTACAAAAACAGCTCAAAATGACCTAAAACAATGCTTAATTCACAAGGGAATTCGAACTTTTCAAAAACAGCTCAAAATGACCTTAAACAATGCTTAATTCTCAAGGGAATTCGAATTTTTGAAAAACAGCTCAAAATTACCTAAAACAATGCTTAATTCCCAAGGGAATTCGAATTTTACAAAAACAGCTCAAAATGACCTAAAACAATGCTTAATTCCCAAGGGAATTCGAATTTTTCAAAAACAGCTCAAAATGACCTGAAACAATGCTTAATTCCAAAGGGAATTCGAATTTTTCAAAAACAGCTCAAAATGACCTAAAACAATGCTTAATTCCAAAGGGAATTCGAATTTTTCAAAACCAGCTCAAAATGACCTCAAACAATGCTTAATTCCCAAGAAGATTCGAATTTTTCAAAAACAGCTCAAAATGACCTAAAACAATGCTTAATTCCCAAGGGAATTCGAATTTTACAAAAACAGCTCAAAATGACCTAAAACAATGCTTAATTCCCAAGGGAATTCGAATTTTTCAAAAACAGCTCAAAATGACCTAAAACAATGCTTAATTCCTAAGGGAATTCGAAATTTACAAAAACAGCTCAAAATGACCTAAAACAATTCTTAATTCCCAAGGGAATTCGAATTTTTCAAAAACAGCTCAAAATGACCTAAAACAATGCTTAATTCCCAAGGGAATTTGAATTTTTCAAAAACAGCTCAAAATGACCTAAAACAATGCCCAGTTCCCAAGGGAATTCGAATTTCACAAAAACAGCATAAAATGACATAAAACAATGCTTAATTCCCAAGGGAATTCGAATTTTACAAAAACTTCTCAAAATGCCCTAAAACAATGCTTAATTCCCAAGGGAATTCGAATTTTTCAAAAACAGTTCAAAATGACCTAAAACAATGCTTAATACCCAAGGGAATTCGAATTTTTCAAAAACAGCTCAAAATGACCTAAAACAATGCTTAATTCCCAAGGGAATTCGAATTTTTCAAAACCAGCTCAAAATGACCTCAAACAATGCTTAATTCCCAAGAAGATTCAAATTTTTCAAAAACAGCTCAAAATGACCTAAAACAATGCTTAATTCCCAAGGGAATTCGAATTTTACAAAAACAGCTCAAAATGACCTAAAACAATGCTTAATTCCCAAGGGAATTCGAATTTTTCAAAAACAGCTCAAAATGACCTAAAACAATGCTTAATTCCTAAGGGAATTCGAAATTTACAAAAACAGCTCAAAATGACCTAAAACAATGCTTAATTCCCAAGGGAATTCGAATTTTTCAAAAACAGCTCAAAATAACCTAAAACAATGCTTAATTCCCAAGGGAATTCGAATTTTTCAAAAACAGCTCAAAAGGACCTAAAACAATGCTTAATTCCCAAGGGAATTTGAATTTTTCAAAAACAGCTCAAAATGACCTAAAACAATGCTTAATTCCCAAGGGAATTCGGATTTTACAAAAACAGCTCAAAATGACCTAAAACAATGCTTAATTCACAAGGGAATTCGAACTTTTCAAAAACAGCTCAAAATGACCTTAAACAATGCTTAATTCTCAAGGGAATTCGAATTTTTGAAAAACAGCTCAAAATTACCTAAAACAATGCTTAATTCCCAAGGGAATTCGAATTTTACAAAAACAGCTCAAAATGACCTAAAACAATGCTTAATTCCCAAGGGAATTCGAATTTTTCAAAAACAGCTCAAAATGACCTGAAACAATGCTTAATTCCAAAGGGAATTCGAATTTTTCAAAAACAGCTCAAAATGACCTAAAACAATGCTTAATTCCAAAGGGAATTCGAATTTTTCAAAAACAGCTCAAAATGACCTAAAACAATGCTTAATTCCCAAGGGAATTCGAATTTTTCAAAAACAGCTCAAAATGACCTAAAACAATGCTTAATTCCCAAGGGAATTCGAATTTTACAAAAACAGCTTAAACCGATCATAAACAATGCATAATTCCCAATAGAATTCGAATTTTACAAAATCAGCTCAAAATGACAAAAACAATGCTTAATTCCCAAGGGAATTCGAATTTCACAAAAACAGCTTAAAATGACTAAAAACAATGCTTTGTACCCTTGGGTATGAAAAATGAGAAAAAACAATTCTTAATTCCCAAGGGAATTCGAATTTTTCAAAACCAGCTCAAAATGACCTCAAACAATGCTTAATTCCCAAGAAGATTCGAATTTTTCAAAAACAGCTCAAAATGACCTAAAACAATGCTTAATTCCCAAGGGAATTCGAATTTTACAAAAACAGCTCAAAATGACCTAAAACAATGCTTAATTCACAAGGGAATTCGAACTTTTCAAAAACAGCTCAAAATGACCTTAAACAATGCTTAATACCCAAGGGAATTCGAATTTATCAAAAACAGCTCAAAATGACCTAAAACAATTCTTAATTCCCAATAGAATTCGAATTTTTCAAAAACAGCTCAAAATGACCTAAAACAATGCTTAATTCCCAAGGGAATTTGAATTTTTCAAAAACAGCTCAAAATGACCAAAAACAATGCCCAGTTCCCAAGGGAATTCGAATTTCACAAAAACAGCATAAAATGACATAAAACAATGCTTAATTCCCAAGGGAATTCGAATTTTACAAAAACATCTCAAAATGCCCTAAAACAATGCTTAATTCCCAAGGGAATTCGAATTTTTCAAAAACAGCTCAAAATGACCTAAAACAATGCTTAATACCCAAGGGAATTCGAATTTTTCAAAAACAGCTCGAAATGACCTAAAACAATGCTTAATTCCCAAGGGAATTCGAATTTTTCAAAACCAGCTCAAAATGACCTCAAACAATGCTTTATTCCCAAGAAGATTCGAATTTTTCAAAAACAGCTCAAAATGACCTAAAACAATGCTTAATTCCCAAGGGAATTCGAATTTTACAAAAACAGCTCAAAATGACCTAAAACAATGCTTAATTCCCAAGGGAATTTGAATTTTTCAAAAACAGCTCAAAATGACCAAAAACAATGCCCAGTTCCCAAGGGAATTCGAATTTCACAAAAACAGCATAAAATGACCTAAAACAATGCTTAATTCCCAAGGGAATTCGAATTTTACAAAATCAGCTCAAAATTACCTAAAACAATGCTTAATTCCCAAGGGAATTCGAATTTTACAAAAACAGCTCAAAATGACCTAAAACAATGCTTAATTCCCAAGGAAATTCGAATTTTACAAAAACAGCTCAAAATGACCTAAAACAATGCTTAATTCACAAGGGAATTCGAACTTTTCAAAAACAGCTCAAAATGACCTTAAACAATGCTTAATACCCAAGGGAATTCGAATTTATCAAAAACAGCTCAAAATGACCTAAAACAATTCTTAATTCCCAAGGGAATTCGAATTTTTCAAAAACAGCTCAAAATGACCTAAAACAATGCTTAATTCCCAAGGGAATTTGAATTTTTCAAAAACAGCTCAAAATGACCAAAAACAATGCCCAGTTCCCAAGGGAATTCGAATTTCACAAAAACAGCATAAAATGACATAAAACAATGCTTAATTCCCAAGGGAATTCGAATTTTACAAAAACATCTCAAAATGCCCTAAAACAATGCTTAATTCCCAAGG
This sequence comes from Haliclystus octoradiatus, assembly GCA_916610825.1. Lineage (NCBI taxonomy): Eukaryota > Metazoa > Cnidaria > Staurozoa > Stauromedusae > Haliclystidae > Haliclystus > Haliclystus octoradiatus. Next base: position 20,916,588 of record OU744446.1, read on the forward strand.
GAATTCGAATTTTTCAAAAACAGCTCAAAATGACCTAAAACAATGCTTAATACCCAAGGGAATTCGAATTTTTCAAAAACAGCTCGAAATGACCTAAAACAATGCTTAATTCCCAAGGGAATTCGAATTTTTCAAAACCAGCTCAAAATGACCTCAAACAATGCTTAATTCCCAAGAAGATTCGAATTTTTCAAAAACAGCTCAAAATGACCTAAAACAATGCTTAATTCCCAAGGGAATTCGAATTTTACAAAAACAGCTCAAAATGACCTAAAACAATGCTTAATTCCCAAGGGAATTCGAATTTTTCAAAAACAGCTCAAAATGACCTAAAACAATGCTTAATTCCTAAGGGAATTCGAAATTTACAAAAACAGCTCAAAATGACCTAAAACAATTCTTAATTCCCAAGGGAATTCGAATTTTTCAAAAACAGCTCAAAATGACCTAAAACAATGCTTAATTCCCAAGGGAATTTGAATTTTTCAAAAACAGCTCAAAATGACCAAAAACAATGCTTAATTCACAAGGGAGTTCGAACTTTTCAAAAACAGCTCAAAATGACCTTAAACAATGCTTAATACCCAAGGGAATTCGAATTTATCAAAAACAGCTCAAAATGACCTAAAACAATTCTTAATTCCCAAGGGAATTCGAATTTTTCAAAAACAGCTCAAAATGACCTAAAACAATGCTTAATTCCCAAGGGAATTTGAATTTTTCAAAAACAGCTCAAAATCACCAAAAACAATGCCCAGTTCCCAAGGGAATTCGAATTTCACAAAAACAGCATAAAATGACATAAAACAATGCTTAATTCCCAAGGGAATTCGAATTTTACAAAAACATCTCAAAATGCCCTAAAACAATGCTTAATTCCCAAGGGAATTCGAATTTTTCAAAAACAGCTCAAAATGACCTAAAACAATGCTTAATACCCAAGGGAATTCGAATTTTTCAAAAACAGCTCGAAATGACCTAAAACAATGCTTAATTCCCAAGGGAATTCGAATTTTTCAAAACCAGCTCAAAATGACCTCAAACAATGCTTAATTCCCAAGAAGATTCGAATTTTTCAAAAACAGCTCAAAATGACCTAAAACAATGCTTAATTCCCAAGGGAATTCGAATTTTACAAAAACAGCTCAAAATGACCTAAAACAATGCTTAATTCACAAGGGAATTCGAACTTTTCAAAAACAGCTCAAAATGACCTTAAACAATGCTTAATACCCAAGGGAATTCGAATTTATCAAAAACAGCTCAAAATGACCTAAAACAATTCTTAATTCCCAAGGGAATTCGAATTTTTCAAAAACAGCTCAAAATGACCTAAAACAATGCTTAATTCCCAAGGGAATTTGAATTTTTCAAAAACAGCTCAAAATGACCAAAAACAATGCCCAGTTCCCAAGGGAATTCGAATTTCACAAAAACAGCATAAAATGACATAAAACAATGCTTAATTCCCAAGGGAATTCGAATTTTACAAAAACATCTCAAAATGCCCTAAAACAATGCTTAATTCCCAAGGGAATTCGAATTTTTCAAAAACAGCTCAAAATGACCTAAAACAATGCTTAATACCCAAGGGAATTCGAATTTTTCAAAAACAGCTCGAAATGACCTAAAACAATGCTTAATTCCCAAGGGATTTCGAATTTTTCAAAACCAGCTCAAAATGACCTCAAACAATGCTTAATTCCCAAGAAGATTCGAATTTTTCAAAAACAGCTCAAAATGACCTAAAACAATGCTTAATTCCCAAGGGAATTCGAATTTTACAAAAACAGCTCAAAATGACCTAAAACAATGCTTAATTCCCAAGGGAATTCGAATTTTTCAAAAACAGCTCAAAATGACCTAAAACAATGCTTAATTCCTAAGGGAATTCGAAATTTACAAAAACAGCTCAAAATGACCTAAAACAATTCTTAATTCCCAAGGGAATTCGAATTTTTCAAAAACAGCTCAAAATGACCTAAAACAATGCTTAATTCCCAAGGGAATTTGAATTTTTCAAAAACAGCTCAAAATGACCAAAAACAATGCCCAGTTCCCAAGGGAATTCGAATTTCACAAAAACAGCATAAAATGACATAAAACAATGCTTAATTCCCAAGGGAATTCGAATTTTACAAAAACTTCTCAAAATGCCCTAAAACAATGCTTAATTCCCAAGGGAATTCGAATTTTTCAAAAACAGTTCAAAATGACCTAAAACAATGCTTAATACCCAAGGGAATTCGAATTTTTCAAAAACAGCTCAAAATGACCTAAAACAATGCTTAATTCCCAAGGGAATTCGAATTTTTCAAAACCAGCTCAAAATGACCTCAAACAATGCTTAATTCCCAAGAAGATTCGAATTTTTCAAAAACAGCTCAAAATGACCTAAAACAATGCTTAATTCCCAAGGGAATTCGAATTTTACAAAAACAGCTCAAAATGACCTAAAACAATGCTTAATTCCCAAGGGAATTCGAATTTTTCAAAAACAGCTCAAAATGACCTAAAACAATGCTTAATTCCTAAGGGAATTCGAAATTTACAAAAACAGCTCAAAATGACCTAAAACAATGCTTAATTCCCAAGGGAATTCGAATTTTTCAAAAACAGCTCAAAATAACCTAAAACAATGCTTAATTCCCAAGGGAATTCGAATTTTTCAAAAACAGCTCAAAAGGACCTAAAACAATGCTTAATTCCTAAGGGAATTCGAATTTTTCAAAAACAGCTCAAAATGACCTAAAACAATGCTTAATTCCCAAGGGAATTCGAATTTTACAAAAACAGCTCAAAATGACCTAAAACAATGCTTAATTCACAAGGGAATTCGAACTTTTCAAAAACAGCTCAAAATGACCTTAAACAATGCTTAATACCCAAGGGAATTCGAATTTATCAAAAACAGCTCAAAATGACCTAAAACAATTCTTAATTCCCAATAGAATTCGAATTTTTCAAAAACAGCTCAAAATGACCTAAAACAATGCTTAATTCCCAAGGGAATTTGAATTTTTCAAAAACAGCTCAAAATGACCAAAAACAATGCCCAGTTCCCAAGGGAATTCGAATTTCACAAAAACAGCATAAAATGACATAAAACAATGCTTAATTCCCAAGGGAATTCGAATTTTACAAAAACATCTCAAAATGCCCTAAAACAATGCTTAATTCCCAAGGGAATTCGAATTTTTCAAAAACAGCTCAAAATGACCTAAAACAATGCTTAATACCCAAGGGAATTCGAATTTTTCAAAAACAGCTCGAAATGACCTAAAACAATGCTTAATTCCCAAGGGAATTCGAATTTTTCAAAACCAGCTCAAAATGACCTCAAACAATGCTTTATTCCCAAGAAGATTCGAATTTTTCAAAAACAGCTCAAAATGACCTAAAACAATGCTTAATTCCCAAGGGAATTCGAATTTTACAAAAACAGCTCAAAATGACCTAAAACAATGCTTAATTCCCAAGGGAATTTGAATTTTTCAAAAACAGCTCAAAATGACCAAAAACAATGCCCAGTTCCCAAGGGAATTCGAATTTCACAAAAACAGCATAAAATGACCTAAAACAATGCTTAATTCCCAAGGGAATTCGAATTTTACAAAATCAGCTCAAAATTACCTAAAACAATGCTTAATTCCCAAGGGAATTCGAATTTTTCAAAAACAGCTCAAAATGACCTAAAACAATGCTTAATTCCCAAGGAAATTCGAATTTTACAAAAACAGCTCAAAATGACCTAAAACAATGCTTAATTCCCAAGGGAATTCGAACTTTTCAAAAACAGCTCAAAATGACCTTAAACAATGCTTAATACCCAAGGGAATTCGAATTTATCAAAAACAGCTCAAAATGACCTAAAACAATTCTTAATTCCCAAGGGAATTCGAATTTTTCAAAAACAGCTCAAAATGACCTAAAACAATGCTTAATTCCCAAGGGAATTTGAATTTTTCAAAAACAGCTCAAAATGACCAAAAACAATGCCCAGTTCCCAAGGGAATTCGAATTTCACAAAAACAGCATAAAATGACATAAAACAATGCTTAATTCCCAAGGGAATTCGAATTTTACAAAAACATCTCAAAATGCCCTAAAACAATGCTTAATTCCCAAGGGAATTCGAATTTTTCAAAAACAGCTCAAAATGACCTAAAACAATGCTTAATACCCAAGGGAATTCGAATTTTTCAAAAACAGCTCGAAATGACCTAAAACAATGCTTAATTCCCAAGGGAATTCGAATTTTTCAAAACCAGCTCAAAATGACCTCAAACAATGCTTAATTCCCAAGAAGATTCGAATTTTTCAAAAACAGCTCAAAATGACCTAAAACAATGCTTAATTCCCAAGGGAATTCGAATTTTACAAAAACAGCTCAAAATGACCTAAAACAATGCTTAATTCCCAAGGGAATTCGAATTTTTCAAAAACAGCTCAAAATGACCAAAAACAATGCTTAATTCCTAAGGGAATTCGAAATTTACAAAAACAGCTCAAAATGACCTAAAACAATTCTTAATTCCCAAGGGAATTCGAATTTTTCAAAAACAGCTCAAAATGACCTAAAACAATGCTTAATTCCCAAGGGAATTTGAATTTTTCAAAAACAGCTCAAAATGACCAAAAACAATGCTTAATTCACAAGGGAATTCGAACTTTTCAAAAACAGCTCAAAATGACCTTAAACAATGCTTAATTCCCAAGGGAATTCGAATTTATCAAAAACAGCTCAAAATGACCTAAAACAATTCTTAATTCCCAAGGGAATTCGAATTTTTCAAAAACAGCTCAAAATGACCTAAAACAATGCTTAATTCCCAAGGGAATTTGAATTTTTCAAAAACAGCTCAAAATCACCAAAAACAATGCCCAGTTCCCAAGGGAATTCGAATTTCACAAAAACAGCATAAAATGACATAAAACAATGCTTAATTCCCAAGGGAATTCGAATTTTACAAAAACATCTCAAAATGCCCTAAAACAATGCTTAATTCCCAAGGGAATTCGAATTTTTCAAAAACAGCTCAAAATGACCTAAAACAATGCTTAATACCCAAGGGAATTCGAATTTTTCAAAAACAGCTCGAAATGACCTAAAACAATGCTTAATTCCCAAGGGAATTCGAATTTTTCAAAACCAGCTCAAAATGACCTCAAACAATGCTTAATTCCCAAGAAGATTCGAATTTTTCAAAAACAGCTCAAAATGACCTAAAACAATGCTTAATTCCCAAGGGAATTCGAATTTTACAAAAACAGCTCAAAATGACCTAAAACAATGCTTAATTCACAAGGGAATTCGAACTTTTCAAAAACAGCTCAAAATGACCTTAAACAATGCTTAATACCCAAGGGAATTCGAATTTATCAAAAACAGCTCAAAATGACCTAAAACAATTCTTAATTCCCAAGGGAATTCGAATTTTTCAAAAACAGCTCAAAATGACCTAAAACAATGCTTAATTCCCAAGGGAATTTGAATTTTTCAAAAACAGCTCAAAATGACCAAAAACAATGCCCAGTTCCCAAGGGAATTCGAATTTCACAAAAACAGCATAAAATGACATAAAACAATGCTTAATTCCCAAGGGAATTCGAATTTTACAAAAACATCTCAAAATGCCCTAAAACAATGCTTAATTCCCAAGGGAATTCGAATTTTTCAAAAACAGCTCAAAATGACCTAAAACAATGCTTAATACCCAAGGGAATTCGAATTTTTCAAAAACAGCTCGAAATGACCTAAAACAATGCTTAATTCCCAAGGGATTTCGAATTTTTCAAAACCAGCTCAAAATGACCACAAACAATGCTTAATTCCCAAGAAGATTCGAATTTTTCAAAAACAGCTCAAAATGACCTAAAACAATGCTTAATTCCCAAGGGAATTCGAATTTTACAAAAACAGCTCAAAATGACCTAAAACAATGCTTAATTCCCAAGGGAATTCGAATTTTTCAAAAACAGCTCAAAATGACCTAAAACAATGCTTAATTCCTAAGGGAATTCGAAATTTACAAAAACAGCTCAAAATGACCTAAAACAATTCTTAATTCCCAAGGGAATTCGAATTTTTCAAAAACAGCTCAAAATGACCTAAAACAATGCTTAATTCCCAAGGGAATTTGAATTTTTCAAAAACAGCTCAAAATGACCAAAAACAATGCCCAGTTCCCAAGGGAATTCGAATTTCACAAAAACAGCATAAAATGACATAAAACAATGCTTAATTCCCAAGGGAATTCGAATTTTACAAAAACTTCTCAAAATGCCCTAAAACAATGCTTAATTCCCAAGGGAATTCGAATTTTTCAAAAACAGTTCAAAATGACCTAAAACAATGCTTAATACCCAAGGGAATTCGAATTTTTCAAAAACAGCTCAAAATGACCTAAAACAATGCTTAATTCCCAAGGGAATTCGAATTTTTCAAAACCAGCTCAAAATGACCTCAAACAATGCTTAATTCCCAAGAAGATTCGAATTTTTCAAAAACAGCTCAAAATGACCTAAAACAATGCTTAATTCCCAAGGGAATTCGAATTTTACAAAAACAGCTCAAAATGACCTAAAACAATGCTTAATTCCCAAGGGAATTCGAATTTTTCAAAAACAGCTCAAAATGACCTAAAACAATGCTTAATTCCTAAGGGAATTCGAAATTTACAAAAACAGCTCAAAATGACCTAAAACAATGCTTAATTCCCAAGGGAATTCGAATTTTTCAAAAACAGCTCAAAATAACCTAAAACAATGCTTAATTCCCAAGGGAATTCGAATTTTTCAAAAACAGCTCAAAAGGACCTAAAACAATGCTTAATTCCCAAGGGAATTTGAATTTTTCAAAAACAGCTCAAAATGACCTAAAACAATGCTTAATTCCCAAGGGAATTCGGATTTTACAAAAACAGCTCAAAATGACCTAAAACAATGCTTAATTCACAAGGGAATTCGAACTTTTCAAAAACAGCTCAAAATGACCTTAAACAATGCTTAATTCTCAAGGGAATTCGAATTTTTGAAAAACAGCTCAAAATTACCTAAAACAATGCTTAATTCCCAAGGGAATTCGAATTTTACAAAAACAGCTCAAAATGACCTAAAACAATGCTTAATTCCCAAGGGAATTCGAATTTTTCAAAAACAGCTCAAAATGACCTGAAACAATGCTTAATTCCCAAGGGAATTCGAATTTTTCAAAAACAGCTCAAAATGACCTAAAACAATGCTTAATTCCAAAGGGAATTCGAATTTTTCAAAAACAGCTCAAAATGACCTAAAACAATGCTTAATTCCCAAGGGAATTCGAATTTTTCAAAAACAGCTCAAAATGACCTAAAACAATGCTTAATTCCCAAGGGAATTCGAATTTTACAAAAACAGCTTAAACCGATCATAAACAATGCATAATTCCCAATAGAATTCGAATTTTACAAAATCAGCTCAAAATGACAAAAACAATGCTTAATTCCCAAGGGAATTCGAATTTCACAAAAACAGCTTAAAATGACTAAAAACAATGCTTTGTACCCTTGGGTATGAAAAATGAGAAAAAACAATTCTTAATTCCCAAGGGAATTCGAATTTTTCAAAAACAGCTCAAAATGACCTAAAACAATGCTTAATTCCCAAGGGACTTCGAATTTTTCAAAAACAGCTCAAAATGACCTAAAACAATGCTTAATTCCCAAGGGAATTCGAATTTTTCAAAAACATCTCAAAATGACCTAAAACAATGCTTAATTCCCAAGGGAATTTGAATTTTTCAAAAACAGCTCAAAATCACCAAAAACAATGCCCAGTTCCCAAGGGAATTCGAATTTCACAAAAACAGCATAAAATGACATAAAACAATGCTTAATTCCCAAGGGAATTCGAATTTTACAAAAACATCTCAAAATGCCCTAAAACAATGCTTAATTCCCAAGGGAATTCGAATTTTTCAAAAACAGCTCAAAATGACCTAAAACAATGCTTAATACCCAAGGGAATTCGAATTTTTCAAAAACAGCTCGAAATGACCTAAAACAATGCTTAATTCCCAAGGGAATTCGAATTTTTCAAAACCAGCTCAAAATGACCTCAAACAATGCTTAATTCCCAAGAAGATTCGAATTTTTCAAAAACAGCTCAAAATGACCTAAAACAATGCTTAATTCCCAAGGGAATTCGAATTTTACAAAAACAGCTCAAAATGACCTAAAACAATGCTTAATTCACAAGGGAATTCGAACTTTTCAAAAACAGCTCAAAATGACCTTAAACAATGCTTAATACCCAAGGGAATTCGAATTTATCAAAAACAGCTCAAAATGACCTAAAACAATTCTTAATTCCCAAGGGAATTCGAATTTTTCAAAAACAGCTCAAAATGACCTAAAACAATGCTTAATTCCCAAGGGAATTTGAATTTTTCAAAAACAGCTCAAAATGACCAAAAACAATGCCCAGTTCCCAAGGGAATTCGAATTTCACAAAAACAGCATAAAATGACATAAAACAATGCTTAATTCCCAAGGGAATTCGAATTTTACAAAAACATCTCAAAATGCCCTAAAACAATGCTTAATTCCCAAGGGAATTCGAATTTTTCAAAAACAGCTCAAAATGACCTAAAACAATGCTTAATACCCAAGGGAATTCGAATTTTTCAAAAACAGCTCGAAATGACCTAAAACAATGCTTAATTCCCAAGGGAATTCGAATTTTTCAAAACCAGCTCAAAATGACCTCAAACAATGCTTTATTCCCAAGAAGATTCGAATTTTTCAAAAACAGCTCAAAATGACCTAAAACAATTCTTAATTCCCAAGGGAATTCGAATTTTACAAAAACAGCTCAAAATGACCTAAAACAATGCTTAATTCCCAAGGGAATTTGAATTTTTCAAAAACAGCTCAAAATGACCAAAAACAATGCCCAGTTCCCAAGGGAATTCGAATTTCACAAAAACAGCATAAAATGACATAAAACAATGCTTAATTCCCAAGGGAATTCGAATTTTTCAAAAACAGCTCAAAATGACCTAAAACAATGCTTAATTCCCAAGGAAATTCGAATTTTACAAAAACAGCTCAAAATGACCTAAAACAATGCTTAATTCACAAGGGAATTCGAACTTTTCAAAAACAGCTCAAAATGACCTTAAACAATGCTTAATACCCAAGGGAATTCGAATTTATCAAAAACAGCTCAAAATTACCTAAAACAATGCTTAATTCCCAAGGGAATTCGAATTTTACAAAAACAGCTCAAAATGACCTAAAACAATGCTTAATTCCCAAGGGAATTCGAATTTTTCAAAAACAGCTCAAAATGACCTGAAACAATGCTTAATTCCAAAGGGAATTCGAATTTTTCAAAAACAGCTCAAAATGACCTAAAACAATGCTTAATTCCAAAGGGAATTCGAATTTTTCAAAAACAGCTCAAAATGACCTAAAACAATGCTTAATTCCCAAGGGAATTCGAATTTTTCAAAAACAGCTCAAAATGACCTAAAACAATGCTTAATTCCCAAGGGAATTCGAATTTTACAAAAACAGCTTAAACCGATCATAAACAATGCATAATTCCCAATAGAATTCGAATTTTACAAAATCAGCTCAAAATGACAAAAACAATGCTTAATTCCCAAGGGAATTCGAATTTCACAAAAGCAGCTTAAAATGACTAAAAACAATGCTTTGTACCCTTGGGTATGAAAAATGAGAAAAAACAATTCTTAATTCCCAAGGGAATTCGAATTTTTCAAAAACAGCTCAAAATGACCTAAAACAATGCTTAATTCCCAAGGGACTTCGAATTTTTCAAAAACAGCTCAAAATGACCTAAAACAATGCTTAATTCCCAAGGGAATTCGAATTTTTCAAAAACATCTCAAAATGACCTAAAACAATGCTTAATTCCCAAGGGAATTTGAATTTTTCAAAAACAGCTCAAAATCACCAAAAACAATGCCCAGTTCCCAAGGGAATTCGAATTTCACAAAAACAGCATAAAATGACATAAAACAATGCTTAATTCCCAAGGGAATTCGAATTTTACAAAAACATCTCAAAATGCCCTAAAACAATGCTTAATTCCCAAGGGAATTCGAATTTTTCAAAAACAGCTCAAAATGACCTAAAACAATGCTTAATACCCAAGGGAATTCGAATTTTTCAAAAACAGCTCGAAATGACCTAAAACAATGCTTAATTCCCAAGGGAATTCGAATTTTTCAAAACCAGCTCAAAATGACCTCAAACAATGCTTAATTCCCAAGAAGATTCGAATTTTTCAAAAACAGCTCAAAATGACCTAAAACAATGCTTAATTCCCAAGGGAATTCGAATTTTACAAAAACAGCTCAAAATGACCTAAAACAATGCTTAATTCACAAGGGAATTCGAACTTTTCAAAAACAGCTCAAAATGACCTTAAACAATGCTTAATACCCAAGGGAATTCGAATTTATCAAAAACAGCTCAAAATGACCTAAAACAATTCTTAATTCCCAAGGGAATTCGAATTTTTCAAAAACAGCTCAAAATGACCTAAAACAATGCTTAATTCCCAAGGGAATTTGAATTTTTCAAAAACAGCTCAAAATGACCAAAAACAATGCCCAGTTCCCAAGGGAATTCGAATTTCACAAAAACAGCATAAAATGACATAAAACAATGCTTAATTCCCAAGGGAATTCGAATTTTACAAAAACATCTCAAAATGCCCTAAAACAATGCTTAATTCCCAAGGGAATTCGAATTTTTCAAAAACAGCTCAAAATGACCTAAAACAATGCTTAATACCCAAGGGAATTCGAATTTTTCAAAAACAGCTCGAAATGACCTAAAACAATGCTTAATTCCCAAGGGAATTCGAATTTTTCAAAACCAGCTCAAAATGACCTCAAACAATGCTTTATTCCCAAGAAGATTCGAATATTTCAAAAACAGCTCAAAATGACCTAAAACAATGCTTAATTCCCAAGGGAATTCGAATTTTACAAAAACAGCTCAAAATGACCTAAAACAATGCTTAATTCCCAAGGGAATTTGAATTTTTCAAAAACCGCTCAAAATGACCTAAAACAATGCCCAGTTCCCAAGGGAATTCGAATTTCACAAAAACAGCATAAAATGACCTAAAACAATGCTTAATTCCCAAGGGAATTCGAATTTTACAAAAACAGCTCAAAATGACCTAAAACAATGCTTAATTCCCAAGGGAATTCGAATTTTTCAAAAACAGCTCAAAATGACCTAAAACAATGCTTAATTCCCAAGGAAATTCGAATTTTACAAAAACAGCTCAAAATGACCTAAAACAATGCTTAATTCCCAAGGGAATTCGAACTTTTCAAAAACAGCTCAAAATGACCTTAAACAATGCTTAATACCCAAGGGAATTCGAATTTATCAAAAACAGCTCAAAATGACCTAAAACAATTCTTAATTCCCAAGGGAATTCGAATTTTTCAAAAACAGCTCAAAATGACCTAAAACAATGCTTAATTCCCAAGGGAATTTGAATTTTTCAAAAACAGCTCAAAATGACCAAAAACAATGCCCAGTTCCCAAGGGAATTCGAATTTCACAAAAACAGCATAAAATGACATAAAACAATGCTTAATTCCCAAGGGAATTCGAATTTTACAAAAACATCTCAAAATGCCCTAAAACAATGCTTAATTCCCAAGGGAATTCGAATTTTTCAAAAACAGCTCAAAATGACCTAAAACAATGCTTAATACCCAAGGGAATTCGAATTTTTCAAAAACAGCTCGAAATGACCTAAAACAATGCTTAATTCCCAAGGGAATTCGAATTTTACAAAAACAGCTCAAAATGACCTAAAACAATGCTTAATTCCCAAGGGAATTCGAATTTTTCAAAAACAGCTCAAAATGACCTAAAACAATGCTTAATTCCTAAGGGAATTCGAAATTTACAAAAACAGCTCAAAATGACCTAAAACAATTCTTAATTCCCAAGGGAATTCGAATTTTTCAAAAACAGCTCAAAATGACCTAAAACAATGCTTAATTCCCAAGGGAATTTGAATTTTTCAAAAACAGCTCAAAATGACCAAAAACAATGCTTAATTCCCAAGGGAATTCGAATTTTTCAAAAACAGCTCAAAATGACCTTAAACAATGCTTAATACCCAAGGGAATTCGAATTTATCAAAAACAGCTCAAAATGACCTAAAACAATTCTTAATTCCCAAGGGAATTCGAATTTTTCAAAAACAGCTCAAAATGACCTAAAACAATGCTTAATTCCCAAGGGAATTTGAATTTTTCAAAAACAGCTCAAAATCACCAAAAACAATGCCCAGTTCCCAAGGGAATTCGAATTTCACAAAAACAGCATAAAATGACATAAAACAATGCTTAATTCCCAAGGGAATTCGAATTTTACAAAAACATCTCAAAATGCCCTAAAACAATGCTTAATTCCCAAGGGAATTCGAATTTTTCAAAAACAGCTCAAAATGACCTAAAACAATGCTTAATACCCAAGGGAATTCGAATTTTTCAAAAACAGCTCGAAATGACCTAAAACAATGCTTAATTCCCAAGGGAATTCGAATTTTTCAAAACCAGCTCAAAATGACCTCAAACAATGCTTAATTCCCAAGAAGATTCGAATTTTTCAAAAACAGCTCAAAATGACCTAAAACAATGCTTAATTCCCAAGGGAATTCGAATTTTACAAAAACAGCTCAAAATGACCTAAAACAATGCTTAATTCACAAGGGAATTCGAACTCTTCAAAAACAGCTCAAAATGACCTTAAACAATGCTTAATACCCAAGGGAATTCGAATTTATCAAAAACAGCTCAAAATGACCTAAAACAATTCTTAATTCCCAAGGGAATTCGAATTTTTCAAAAACAGCTCAAAATGACCTAAAACAATGCTTAATTCCCAAGGGAATTTGAATTTTTCAAAAACAGCTCAAAATGACCAAAAACAATGCCCAGTTCCCAAGGGAATTCGAATTTCACAAAAACAGCATAAAATGACATAAAACAATGCTTAATTCCCAAGGGAATTCGAATTTTACAAAAACATCTCAAAATGCCCTAAAACAATGCTTAATTCCCAAGGGAATTCGAATTTTTCAAAAACAGCTCAAAATGACCTAAAACAATGCTTAATACCCAAGGGAATTCGAATTTTTCAAAAACAGCTCGAAATGACCTAAAACAATGCTTAATTCCCAAGGGAATTCGAATTTTTCAAAACCAGCTCAAAATGACCTCAAACAATGCTTTATTCCCAAGAAGATTCGAATTTTTCAAAAACAGCTCAAAATGACCTAAAACAATGCTTAATTCCCAAGGGAATTCGAATTTTACAAAAACAGCTCAAAATGACCTAAAACAATGCTTAATTCCCAAGGGAATTTGAATTTTTCAAAAACAGCTCAAAATGACCAAAAACAATGCCCAGTTCCCAAGGGAATTCGAATTTCACAAAAACAGCATAAAATGACCTAAAACAATGCTTAATTCCCAAGGGAATTCGAATTTTACAAAATCAGCTCAAAATTACCTAAAACAATGCTTAATTCCCAAGGGAATTCGAATTTTTCAAAAACAGCTCAAAATGACCTAAAACAATGCTTAATTCCCAAGGAAATTCGAATTTTTCAAAAACAGCTCAAAATGACCTAAAACAATGCTTAATTCACAAGGGAATTCGAACTTTTCAAAAACAGCTCAAAATGACCTTAAACAATGCTTAATACCCAAGGGAATTCGAATTTATCAAAAACAGCTCAAAATGACCTAAAACAATTCTTAATTCCCAAGGGAATTCGAATTTTTCAAAAACAGCTCAAAATGACCTAAAACAATGCTTAATTCCCAAGGGAATTTGAATTTTTCAAAAACAGCTCAAAATGACCAAAAACAATGCCCAGTTCCCAAGGGAATTCGAATTTCACAAAAACAGCATAAAATGACATAAAACAATGCTTAATTCCCAAGGGAATTCGAATTTTACAAAAACATCTCAAAATGCCCTAAAACAATGCTTAATTCCCAAGGGAATTCGAATTTTTCAAAAACAGCTCAAAATGACCTAAAACAATGCTTAATACCCAAGGGAATTCGAATTTTTCAAAAACAGCTCGAAATGACCTAAAACAATGCTTAATTCCCAAGGGAATTCGAATTTTTCAAAACCAGCTCAAAATGACCTCAAACAATGCTTAATTCCCAAGAAGATTCGAATTTTTCAAAAACAGCTCAAAATGACCTAAAACAATGCTTAATTCCCAAGGGAATTCGAATTTTTCAAAAACAGCTCAAAATGACCTAAAACAATGCTTAATTCCCAAGGGAATTCGAATTTTTCAAAAACAGCTCAAAATGACCTAAAACAATGCTTAATTCCTAAGGGAATTCGAAATTTACAAAAACAGCTCAAAATGACCTAAAACAATTCTTAATTCCCAAGGGAATTCGAATTTTTCAAAAACAGCTCAAAATGACCTAAAACAATGCTTAATTCCTAAGGGAATTCGAAATTTACAAAAACAGCTCAAAATGACCTAAAACAATGCTTAATTCCCAAGGGAATTCGAATTTCACAAAAACAGCATAAAATGACATAAAACAATGCTTAATTCCCAAGGGAATTCGAATTTTACAAAAACTTCTCAAAATGCCCTAAAACAATGCTTAATTCCCAAGGGAATTCGAATTTTTCAAAAACAGCTCAAAATGACCTAAAACAATGCTTAATACCCAAGGGAATTCGAATTTTTCAAAAACAGCTCAAAATGACCTAAAACAATGCTTAATTCCCAAGGGAATTCGAATTTTTCAAAACCAGCTCAAAATGACCTCAAACAATGCTTAATTCCCAAGAAGATTCGAATTTTTCAAAAACAGCTCAAAATGACCTAAAACAATGCTTAATTCCCAAGGGAATTCGAATTTTACAAAAACAGCTCAAAATGACCTAAAACAATGCTTAATTCCCAAGGGAATTCGAATTTTTCAAAAACAGCTCAAAATGACCTAAAACAATGCTTAATTCCTAAGGGAATTCGAAATTTTCAAAAACAGCTCAAAATAACCTAAAACAATGCTTAATTCCCAAGGGAATTCGAATTTTTCAAAAACAGCTCAAAAGGACCTAAAACAATGCTTAATTCCCAAGGGAATTTGAATTTTTCAAAAACAGCTCAAAATGACCTAAAACAATGCTTAATTCCCAAGGGAATTCGGATTTTACAAAAACAGCTCAAAATGACCTAAAACAATGCTTAATTCACAAGGGAATTCGAACTTTTCAAAAACAGCTCAAAATGACCTTAAACAATGCTTAATTCTCAAGGGAATTCGAATTTTTGAAAAACAGCTCAAAATTACCTAAAACAATGCTTAATTCCCAAGGGAATTCGAATTTTACAAAAACAGCTCAAAATGACCTAAAACAATGCTTAATTCCAAAGGGAATTCGAATTTTTCAAAAACAGCTCGAAATGACCTAAAACAATGCTTAATTCCCAAGAGAATTCGAATTTTTCAAAAACAGCTCAAAATGACCTAAAACAATGCTTAATTCCCAAGGGAATTCGAATTTTACAAAAACAGCTTAAACCGATCATAAACAATGCATAATTCCCAAGAGAATTCGAATTTTACAAAATCAGCTCAAAATGACAAAAACAATGCTTAATTCCCAAGGGAATTCGAATTTCACAAAAACAGCTCAAAATGACCAAAAACAATGCCCAGTTCCCAAAGGAATTCGAATTTCACAAAAACAGCATAAAATGACATAAAACAATGCTTAATTCCCAAGGGAATTCGAATTTCACAAAAACAGCATAAAATGACATAAAACAATGCTTAATTCCCAAGGGAATTCGAATTTTACAAAAACTTCTCAAAATGACCTAAAACAATGCTTAATTCCCAAGGGAATTCGAATTTTTCAAAACCAGCTCAAAATGACCTCAAACAATGCTTAATTCCCAAGAAGATTCGAATTTTTCAAAAACAGCTCAAAATGACCTAAAACAATGCTTAATTCCCAAGGGAATTCGAATTTTTCAAAAACAGCTCAAAAGGACCTAAAACAATGCTTAATTCCCAAGGGAATTTGAATTTTTCAAAAACAGCTCAAAATAACCTAAAACAATGCTTAATTCCCAAGGGAATTTGAATTTTTCAAAAACAGCTCAAAATAACCTAAAACAATGCTTAATTCCCAAGGGAATTCGAATTTTTCAAAAACAGCTCAAAAGGACCTAAAACAATGCTTAATTCCCAAGGGAATTCGAATTTTTCAAAAACAGCTCAAAATGACCTAAAACAATGCTTAATTCCAAAGGGAATTCGAATTTTTCAAAAACAGCTCAAAATGACCTAAAACAATGCTTAATTCCCAAGGGAATTCGAATTTTTCAAAAACAGCTCAAAATGACCTAAAACAATGCTTAATTCCCAAGGGAATTCGAATTTTACAAAAACAGCTTAAACCGATCATAAACAATGCCTAATTCCCAAGAGAATTCGAATTTTACAAAATCAGCTCAAAATGACAAAAACAATGCTTAATTCCCAAGGGAATTCGAATTTCACAAAAACAGCTTAAAATGACTAAAAACAATGCTTTGTACCCTTGGGTATGAAAAATGAGAAAAAACAATTCTTAATTCCCAAGGGAATTCGAATTTTTCAAAAACAGCTCAAAATGACCTAAAACAATGCTTAATTCCCAAGGGAATTCGAATTTTTCAAAAACAGCTCAAAATGACCTAAAACAATGCTTAATTCCCAAGGGAATTCGAATTTTTCAAAAACAGCTCAAAATGACCTAAAACAATGCTTAATTCCCAAGGGAATTCGAATTTTTCAAAAACATCTCAAAATGACCTAAAACAATGCTTAATTCCCAAGGGAATTTGAATTTATCAAAAACAGCTCAAAATGACCTAAAACAATGCTTAATTCACAAGGGAATTCGAACTTTTCAAAAACAGCTCAAAATGACCTTAAACAATGCTTAATTCTCAAGGGAATTCGAAGTTTTGAAAAACAGCTCAAAATGACCTAAAACAATGCTTAATTCCCAAGGGAATTCGAATTTTACAAAAACAGCTCAAAATGACCTGAAACAATGCTTAATTCCCAAGGGAATTTGAATTTTTCAAAAACAGCTCAAAATGACCAAAAACAATGCCCAGTTCCCAAGGGAATTCGAATTTCACAAAAACAGCATAAAATGACCTAGAACAATGCTTAATTCCCAAGGGAATTCGAATTTTACAAAATCAGCTCAAAATTACCTAAAACAATGCTTAATTCCCAAGGGAATTCGAATTTTTCAAAAACAGCTCAAAATGACCTAAAACAATGCTTAATTCCCAAGGGAATTCGAATTTTACAAAAACAGCTCAAAATGACCTAAAACAATGCTTAATTCACAAGGGAATTCGAACTTTTCAAAAACAGCTCAAAATGACCTTAAACAATGCTTAATACCCAAGGGAATTCGAATTTATCAAAAACAGCTCAAAATGACCTAAAACAATTCTTAATTCCCAAGGGAATTCGAATTTTTCAAAAACAGCTCAAAATGACCTAAAACAATGCTTAATTCCCAAGGGAATTTGAATTTTTCAAAAACAGCTCAAAATCACCAAAAACAATGCCCAGTTCCCAAGGGAATTCGAATTTCACAAAAACAGCATAAAATGACATAAAACAATGCTTAATTCCCAAGGGAATTCGAATTTTACAAAAACATCTCAAAATGCCCTAAAACAATGCTTAATTCCCAAGGGAATTCGAATTTTTCAAAAACAGCTCAAAATGACCTAAAACAATGCTTAATACCCAAGGGAATTCGAATTTTTCAAAAACAGCTCGAAATGACCTAAAACAATGCTTAATTCCCAAGGGAATTCGAATTTTTCAAAACCAGCTCAAAATGACCTCAAACAATGCTTAATTCCCAAGAAGATTCGAATTTTTCAAAAACAGCTCAAAATGACCTAAAACAATGCTTAATTCCCAAGGGAATTCGAATTTTACAAAAACAGCTCAAAATGACCTAAAACAATGCTTAATTCACAAGGGAATTCGAACTTTTCAAAAACAGCTCAAAATGACCTTAAACAATGCTTAATACCCAAGGGAATTCGAATTTATCAAAAACAGCTCAAAATGACCTAAAACAATTCTTAATTCCCAAGGGAATTCGAATTTTTCAAAAACAGCTCAAAATGACCTAAAACAATGCTTAATTCCCAAGGGAATTTGAATTTTTCAAAAACAGCTCAAAATGACCAAAAACAATGCCCAGTTCCCAAGGGAATTCGAATTTCACAAAAACAGCATAAAATGACATAAAACAATGCTTAATTCCCAAGGGAATTCGAATTTTACAAAAACATCTCAAAATGCCCTAAAACAATGCTTAATTCCCAAGGGAATTCGAATTTTTCAAAAACAGCTCAAAATGACCTAAAACAATGCTTAATACCCAAGGGAATTCGAATTTTTCAAAAACAGCTCGAAATGACCTAAAACAATGCTTAATTCCCAAGGGAATTCGAATTTTTCAAAACCAGCTCAAAATGACCTCAAACAATGCTTTATTCCCAAGAAGATTCGAATTTTTCAAAAACAGCTCAAAATGACCTAAAACAATGCTTAATTCCCAAGGGAATTCGAATTTTACAAAAACAGCTCAAAATGACCTAAAACAATGCTTAATTCCCAAGGGAATTTGAATTTTTCAAAAACAGCTCAAAATGACCAAAAACAATGCCCAGTTCCCAAGGGAATTCGAATTTCACAAAAACAGCATAAAATGACCTAAAACAATGCTTAATTCCCAAGGGAATTCGAATTTTACAAAATCAGCTCAAAATTACCTAAAACAATGCTTAATTCCCAAGGGAATTCGAATTTTTCAAAAACAGCTCAAAATGACCTAAAACAATGCTTAATTCCCAAGGAAATTCGAATTTTACAAAAACAGCTCAAAATGACCTAAAACAATGCTTAATTCACAAGGGAATTCGAACTTTTCAAAAACAGCTCAAAATGACCTTAAACAATGCTTAATACCCAAGGGAATTCGAATTTATCAAAAACAGCTCAAAATGACCTAAAACAATTCTTAATTCCCAAGGGAATTCGAATTTTTCAAAAACAGCTCAAAATGACCTAAAACAATGCTTAATTCCCAAGGGAATTTGAATTTTTCAAAAACAGCTCAAAATGACCAAAAACAATGCCCAGTTCCCAAGGGAATTCGAATTTCACAAAAACAGCATAAAATGACATAAAACAATGCTTAATTCCCAAGGGAATTCGAATTTTACAAAAACATCTCAAAATGCCCTAAAACAATGCTTAATTCCCAAGGGAATTCGAACTTTTCAAAAACAGCTCAAAATGACCTTAAACAATGCTTAATTCTCAAGGGAATTCGAATTTTTGAAAAACAGCTCAAAATTACCTAAAACAATGCTTAATTCCCAAGGGAATTCGAATTTTACAAAAACAGCTCAAAATGACCTAAAACAATGCTTAATTCCCAAGGGAATTCGAATTTTTCAAAAACAGCTCAAAATGACCTGAAACAATGCTTAATTCCAAAGGGAATTCGAATTTTTCAAAAACAGCTCAAAATGACCTAAAACAATGCTTAATTCCAAAGGGAATTCGAATTTTTCAAAAACAGCTCAAAATGACCTAAAACAATGCTTAATTCCCAAGGGAATTCGAATTTTTCAAAAACAGCTCAAAATGACCTAAAACAATGCTTAATTCCCAAGATAATTCGAATTTTACAAAAACAGCTTAAACCGATCATAAACAATGCATAATTCCCAAGAGAATTCGAATTTTACAAAATCAGCTCAAAATGACAAAAACAATGCTTAATTCCCAAGGGAATTCGAATTTCACAAAAACAGCATAAAATGACTAAAAACAATGCTTTGTACCCTTGGGTATGAAAAATGAGAAAAAACAATTCTTAATTCCCAAGGGAATTCGAATTTTTCAAAAACAGCTCAAAATGACCTAAAACAATGCTTAATTCCCAAGGGAATTCGAATTTTTCAAAAACAGCTCAAAATGACCTAAAACAATGCTTAATTCCCAAGGGAATTCGAATTTTTCAAAAACAGCTCAAAATGACCTAAAACAATGCTTAATTCCCAAGGGAATTCGAATTTTTCAAAAACATCTCAAAATGACCTAAAACAATGCTTAATTCCCAAGGGAATTTGAATTTATCAAAAAAAGCTCAAAATGACCAAAAACAATGCCCAGTTCCCAAGGGAATTCGAATTTTACAAAAACAGCTCAAAATGACCTAAAACAATGCTTAATTCCCAAGGGAATTCAAATTTTTCAAAAACAGCTCAAAATGACCTAAAACAATGCTAAATTCCCAAGGGAATTCGAATTTTACAAAAACAGCTCAAAATGACCTAAAACAATGCTTAATTCCCAAGGGAATTCGAATTTTTCAAAAACAGCTCAAAATGACCTTAAACAATGCTTTATTCCCAAGGGAATTCGAATTTTACAAAAACAGCTCAAAATGACCTAAAACAATGCTTAATTCACAAGGGAATTTGAATTTATCAAAAAAAGCTCAAAATGACCAAAAACAATGCCCAGTTCCCAAGGGAATTCGAATTTTACAAAAACAGCTCAAAATGACCTAAAACAATGCTTAATTCCCAAGGGAATTCAAATTTTTCAAAAACAGCTCAAAATGACCTAAAACAATGCTTAATTCCCAAGGGAATTCGAATTTTACAAAAACAGCTCAAAATGACCTAAAACAATGCTTAATTCCCAAGGGAATTCGAATTTTTCAAAAACAGCTCAAAATGACCTTAAACAATGCTTTATTCCCAAGGGAATTCGAATTTTACAAAAACAGCTCAAAATGACCTAAAACAATGCTTAATTCACAAGGGAATTCGAACTTTTCAAAAACAGCTCAAAATGACCTTAAACAATGCTTAATTCTCAAGGGAATTCGAAGTTTTGAAAAACAGCTCAAAATGACCTAAAACAATGCTTAATTCCCAAGGGAATTCGAATTTTACAAAAACAGCTCAAAATGACCTGAAACAATGCTTAATTCCCAAGGGAATTTGAATTTTTCAAAAACAGCTCAAAATGACCAAAAACAATGCCCAGTTCCCAAGGGAATTCGAATTTCACAAAAACAGCATAAAATGACCTAAAACAATGCTTAATTCCCAAGGGAATTCGAATTTTACAAAATCAGCTCAAAATTACCTAAAACAATGCTTAATTCCCAAGGGAATTCGAATTTTTCAAAAACAGCTCAAAATGACCTAAAACAATGCTTAATTCCCAAGGGAATTCGAATTTTACAAAAACAGCTCAAAATGACCTAAAACAATGCTTAATTCACAAGGGAATTCGAACTTTTCAAAAACAGCTCAAAATGACCTTAAACAATGCTTAATACCCAAGGGAATTCGAATTTATCAAAAACAGCTCAAAATGACCTAAAACAATTCTTAATTCCCAAGGGAATTCGAATTTTTCAAAAACAGCTCAAAATGACCTAAAACAATGCTTAATTCCCAAGGGAATTTGAATTTTTCAAAAACAGCTCAAAATCACCAAAAACAATGCCCAGTTCCCAAGGGAATTCGAATTTCACAAAAACAGCATAAAATGACATAAAACAATGCTTAATTCCCAAGGGAATTCGAATTTTACAAAAACATCTCAAAATGCCCTAAAACAATGCTTAATTCCCAAGGGAATTCGAATTTTTCAAAAACAGCTCAAAATGACCTAAAACAATGCTTAATACCCAAGGGAATTCGAATTTTTCAAAAACAGCTCGAAATGACCTAAAACAATGCTTAATTCCCAAGGGAATTCGAATTTTTCAAAACCAGCTCAAAATGACCTCAAACAATGCTTAATTCCCAAGAAGATTCGAATTTTTCAAAAACAGCTCAAAATGACCTAAAACAATGCTTAATTCCCAAGGGAATTCGAATTTTACAAAAACAGCTCAAAATGACCTAAAACAATGCTTAATTCACAAGGGAATTCGAACTTTTCAAAAACAGCTCAAAATGACCTTAAACAATGCTTAATACCCAAGGGAATTCGAATTTATCAAAAACAGCTCAAAATGACCTAAAACAATTCTTAATTCCCAAGGGAATTCGAATTTTTCAAAAACAGCTCAAAATGACCTAAAACAATGCTTAATTCCCAAGGGAATTTGAATTTTTCAAAAACAGCTCAAAATGACCAAAAACAATGCCCAGTTCCCAAGGGAATTCGAATTTCACAAAAACAGCATAAAATGACATAAAACAATGCTTAATTCCCAAGGGAATTCGAATTTTACAAAAACATCTCAAAATGCCCTAAAACAATGCTTAATTCCCAAGGGAATTCGAATTTTTCAAAAGCAGCTCAAAATGACCTAAAACAATGCTTAATACCCAAGGGAATTCGAATTTTTCAAAAACAGCTCGAAATGACCTAAAACAATGCTTAATTCCCAAGGGAATTCGAATTTTTCAAAACCAGCTCAAAATGACCTCAAACAATGCTTTATTCCCAAGAAGATTCGAATTTTTCAAAAACAGCTCAAAATGACCTAAAACAATGCTTAATTCCCAAGGGAATTCGAATTTTACAAAAACAGCTCAAAATGACCTAAAACAATGCTTAATTCCCAAGGGAATTTGAATTTTTCAAAAACAGCTCAAAATGACCAAAAACAATGCCCAGTTCCCAAGGGAATTCGAATTTCACAAAAACAGCATAAAATGACCTAAAACAATGCTTAATTCCCAAGGGAATTCGAATTTTACAAAAACAGCTCAAAATGACCTAAAACAATGCTTAATTCCCAAGGGAATTCGAATTTTTCAAAAACAGCTCAAAATGACCTAAAACAATGCTTAATTCCCAAGGAAATTCGAATTTTACAAAAACAGCTCAAAATGACCTAAAACAATGCTTAATTCACAAGGGAATTCGAACTTTTCAAAAACAGCTCAAAATGACCTTAAACAATGCTTAATACCCAAGGGAATTCGAATTTATCAAAAACAGCTCAAAATGACCTAAAACAATTCTTAATTCCCAAGGGAATTCGAATTTTTCAAAAACAGCTCAAAATGACCTAAAACAATGCTTAATTCCCAAGGGAATTTGAATTTTTCAAAAACAGCTCAAAATGACCAAAAACAATGCCCAGTTCCCAAGGGAATTCGAATTTCACAAAAACAGCATAAAATGACATAAAACAATGCTTAATTCCCAAGGGAATTCGAATTTTACAAAAACATCTCAAAATGCCCTAAAACAATGCTTAATTCCCAAGGGAATTCGAATTTTTCAAAAACAGCTCAAAATGACCTAAAACAATGCTTAATACCCAAGGGAATTCGAATTTTTCAAAAACAGCTCGAAATGACCTAAAACAATGCTTAATTCCCAAGGGAATTCGAATTTTTCAAAACCAGCTCAAAATGACCTCAAACAATGCTTAATTCCCAAGAAGATTCGAATTTTTCAAAAACAGCTCAAAATGACCTAAAACAATGCTTAATTCCCAAGGGAATTCAAATTTTACAAAAACAGCTCAAAATGACCTAAAACAATGCTTAATACCCAAGGGAATTCGAATTTTTCAAAAACAGCTCGAAATGACCTAAAACAATGCTTAATTCCCAAGGGAATTCGAATTTTACAAAAACATCTCAAAATGCCCTAAAACAATGCTTAATTCCCAAGGGAATTCGAATTTTTCAAAAACAGCTCAAAATGACCTAAAACAATGCTTAATACCCAAGGGAATTCGAATTTTTCAAAAACAGCTCGAAATGACCTAAAACAATGCTTAATTCCCAAGGGAATTCGAATTTTCAAAACCAGCTCAAAATGACCTCAAACAATGCTTAATTCCCAAGAAGATTCGAATTTTTCAAAAACAGCTCAAAATGACCTAAAACAATGCTTAATTCCCAAGGGAATTCGAATTTTACAAAAACAGCTCAAAATGACCTAAAACAATGCTTAATTCACAAGGGAATTCGAACTTTTCAAAAACAGCTCAAAATGACCTTAAACAATGCTTAATACCCAAGGGAATTCGAATTTATCAAAAACAGCTCAAAATGACCTAAAACAATTCTTAATTCCCAAGGGAATTCGAATTTTTCAAAAACAGCTCAAAATGACCTAAAACAATGCTTAATTCCCAAGGGAATTTGAATTTTTCAAAAACAGCTCAAAATGACCAAAAACAATGCCCAGTTCCCAAGGGAATTCGAATTTCACAAAAACAGCATAAAATGACATAAAACAATGCTTAATTCCCAAGGGAATTCGAATTTTACAAAAACATCTCAAAATGCCCTAAAACAATGCTTAATTCCCAAGGGAATTCGAATTTTTCAAAAGCAGCTCAAAATGACCTAAAACAATGCTTAATACCCAAG